>JACWBX010000277.1:0-55739 GCA_014622435.1 Polypedilum pembai
TTTAAGAAACTATTCTAAAATAACGGTCAAATTTAAATTTGAATTTTTACAAAACGTGATTTGTCACATTTGTTTACATTCAAAAAATTTGCAATGGAAATTATTTTCCGTAAATTATCAATGTAAACAGCATTCTAACACAATATAAAGTAGTTTGTGCACACCTACACGATAGTACAATTCATTTAAAAGAAACCGCGAGTTTCTAGCTATTATAGTTTTCGAGATCTCAGTCGCCCAGCCAGCCGAACAGCCAAAGTGAATATAATAGCGGATTTTTTTTCCAAAAATTCGCTAAACATTTTCAATCAAAAATCATCCAAAATTTAGTTGACTAAAAATTAAACACTAATCGACTTTATTATAGTTGATTTTTGGTTGAAATATTAAATCGAATAAAATTTAGTTGTAACTTTAGTTAATTGCAAACAATTTCGGACTCTGTAAAATTTTCTCTTTCTCGATATTTGCTTAATTTTAAATAATTGTTTAAAAATTTCTTATTTGCTAAAAGATTATGTTTGTTAATTAATGTGAAGATAATTTTACAAATTAATGAGACTATCGCATAATTTCAATTCTCAACTAATTCCTCATATCATTAAACGTTTTGTTCTGCATAAATTCACTTAACTCGCCTTTTAAATTACATTCATCTTACATGCATGAGAAGAGAATAGCATTATTCATTATTCATACTCTTTGTAACCATATACTTTAGCAATTAGTTTTTTTTCTTCTTTAAATTTCTTTTATTTCAAAGTTCTCATATTTATGTGCATATAAGTACCTCTAATGTGATTGAGATTTAATCATTTCTCGCTATAGTGATGAAGTGGTAATTTATCTAGAATTAAACGTGTGATTAATAGATTGACGCTGTTCTGCATAACATAAATGTGAGTAATGCGACCCAATTATCATTAGCATAAATTTCGCATGCAAAGCAAAACTAAAAACACTTCCGACTACCACTCAACGATATTGCATATACACAATTCACTGATAAATGCAAATAAGCCGATCGCCTTAGGGTGAATCATGCCGAGGTGTGAAAAATCCAATTACACTTTCATCATTCATGCGAGAAAGAAAGAAAGGATAAATGAAAGAAAGAGAAGAGAGGCTTGCATTGACATTTCGGTGTCACAAAGCGAATGTGTAGAAATGCAAATATGTTGAATGGGTTAAAATTAATATTAATGACCTCTAAGAAGTGCATAATAGCAATAAGTAATAATGATGTGAGTAGCAAGCAAGGAGGAAAAAGAAAAATGGAATTAGCATAAAAAATGAATTTTAGTAATTGAGATAAAGTCTCGCGGTATGTGTATGTATGAGAGAAGTAATGAAAGACTCATAAAACAGAAGAAAGAGAATATAATGCAGACACATCAAGAGCAATTTAAATTTTAAATCTCGTGTCTTTATCAACATATCAACGTAATATTTATTCACTCTTCTTTCATATCAAAATCTTATGTGAATGCGCCGAGTGTAAATTGAAAAGAAAAGGAAAAGCAAACAATCAATTAATTACCTGAGACTATTAGTGCACGAGAGAGAAAGAAAATGAGAGCAAGACGACAACGAGTGAAGGAGATTATTTTATTCATTATTGAAAGCTGCAATCATGCAATTGACGCGGTAATTTATAATTAAATACAGTTAACACATATTTCAAGTCAATCAATTCAATTAATTGATTAAAATGCACGGTAGCGTAGAAAATATAAATCAATTATTAATCTTCATTATCGTCACTTTCATGTTGATCTTGCTGTTGATGCTTGATAGTTTCTATCGGCTTATTGCACTTACCATCTTTATTTGATGCGTTAAAAACGTAGTCAGACACTTTATGCCATTCAATTGAATTCGCATTTGGATGTTTGATGAGTTGCATTGCTCGCATTTCTTCTAATTCATTGAAATTCAACCATCGATAAATCTGATAAGCGTTCTCCAAAATCACAGGCCTTCGTGGATGAAGCCAGCTTAAAACACCATTTTCAGAATTCATTGAAAGCATTGTAAAGCTTAAAATCTCTTCATCATCGTCATCAGTCCAAATATCAAAAATACCAGCAATATACAGTAAATGGATTTCACGACAATTCCAAGTTGATTTATCATGTATTTTGACACCTTTCTGTTGCTTCGCATATATGTAATAAACTGATCTTTCATCTTCAGGCAGATTGTATGGTACTCTTTTGTTTTCATAATAGCCTTCAGCGATAAGAACACAACGTTGACCTCTCGAAAATGCAGGTTTGTACATTCGAGAATCATTCATTTTTTCAGAACTAAAATTTGTTGTATTAAATCCATGCTCATTATAAACTCCTTTATGCCATCGTGGAATGAAACTGTAAAGAAACTTGATTAGTAAAAGATAAACAAGTAAAAATTTGAAAATAAATTTACCCCCATAAAGCTGGATGAATTGTATAATAAAAGCTATCAGAATCAAAATGTTGTGATGAAATAATTATTGGTAGGATATCTCCAGGTGTAATATTGTAAGATGGTTCTAAAAGAATACTTTAAAATAGTTTTATTTAGAAGAAATAAAATTCAACTTACTGTATTTCAAGCCGAGATTTTTCTCCTTCACAAATTCAACTTTAACACGAGGATCATCAGAGTCAGAAACTGCACAACAAATTTCCTCTGGCTGTAGAGTCATACAAATACGAGCTAACATAATTGTTAAACTTTTTTTACAACATTTAAACACGAAAATATCAAATTAAATTAAATTGCAACAAACAAAAACATAAAGTCAAAAAAGAAATTACCGGTATAAAAATTTAAATATTCAAATTCCAAATGACTGTTATTTTGAAGTATCTACGCGTAGATTGAAACATAAAAAGAATGCAATATTCAATTACGTTTGCGTTTTTTCTCTCACTGTGTACATGCTTCAATTATATGCTTCGTTTTGCAATATTCCTGTTATTCTTTTGGCTTAGCGAAAAAATAAAACCATAAAAATTTTCTTGTGTTTCTTGTACATTCATTTTTATGTTTCTTAACGCAAGTTTATGCGTTTTTTGCGGTATTAATACATATAGGTAGGTATGCTCGCTTCTTTCTCTCTTTCTGTGCCGCGTGTGTGAGCCTATTAAAATGTGCAACATTAAAATTGCTTTTTGCATATATGTTTATGCATGCATCTTAAATTACAATTATTATTATTTTGTATACCTGACGCTCAATGCTTGTGTTGTGTGCTCTTGTTCTCAATTTGATGATTTTCTTTTCACTTTGAGAAATTTTTTTATCACACATAATTAACTTTTATAGTTCTTTACTCACTTGCAATTTTTTTCGTTGAAATAATTAAAGAAACAAATTCTTACTTGTAAACAATAATACAAGCATTAATTCCAATATCTTTTAAAATAATTCAGATATCAAATTGAATCCAAACAGAAAGAGAAAGAGAAAAACGTGCAAGCAATGAGACACGTTTGGTTTTAAAGAAATAGAGTTGTGAATAGTCCCTTTTTGCTTGCTTAACATACAGTGTAAGTCGTGAAGTTAACATAATTATAATTAGATGTTTCACATTTAGACAGAGCAAGAGAAAGAGCAGTAGCAAAAGCAACAAACTACTTATTTGAATAGCAGCATATACACTTGGCCATCTAAGCAAGCAAACTATTGCAATATACATTAAATCTCTTTCTACTCTTTGTATGGAAATTTCGGAAAGGTGAAACAGAATGAAGTCCTATATAGAAATATTTGTTTGAATAAATTTGAATAAAAAAAGTGTGTGTTTTTGGACTGAATATTTGGTTTCTGACCATAGAAGGAAAATTTCACAATTCTTACAACTCAATTCCTCATTCCCATTTCAGGTGTTTATTTTTCGCCTCATTCTATTGCATGAATAAAAATATGTTCAACAGTTTCACGCACACACACATTCCATAAGAGACAGAGAGTGAAAAGGAGACCTTGTTCCTCATTTCTTTTCTCTTTATATACATACTAAAACATGGCATTAATAATTCAAAGCCAGTCAGTCGTTGTCGTCGTAAGGGGATGAGGTATAGAAATGAGTGCTTGCTCAGGCAGTGGGAAAATATGAGCCTTGTCTAGAGGCCAAAAAACCTTGTTTTATGTCTACGTCTCGACAAATTTTTCCTTCTTTTTTTTCTGCACATTCATAAAATATTTTTTTTTCCATAATATTCTTCATGTGTGTGTGTATATGTCTGGCTGAGTTCATGGAGAGAAAAAAGGAAATTTTTCACTACTGTTGCTTGCTTCAATCATAAAAGAATTTTTCTTTTATCTCCATTATGACATGATATGTCATTTAGTTGACTTTTTATGATTTTTTTTTGTTATGCAGAAGACGCGTCACAAAGATTTTCTATTTTGAATTAGAATCTATTGATAAAAGTCAAAAATTAATTAAATTGAACTCATTGGTTTACATGCATGCATTGTGAATTTCTGGGTGGTTTGACTCAAGTGGGAAGCTTTTTTTAAAAATAAATTTCAGCTCATTCATTGCTTCCAACTAAGTAACGACGACAACGACTCGATGATGATTACGCTGCGATAATTTGCATTTCATTTCATTTAGCATAAAAGAGAAGAGAATTTGAGCATTGTGGTGGTAGCAAGAGCAATGAAAGAGAGAGAAAGAAATGAAGAAACACGACTAATGAAATCGATTTCAATTCATTGATTATTTTCCTTCGTCATTTTTACTCGCGTATGCAGCAGCAGTAGCAGTATAGTGAAAAATATGCACAGAAAATTTAACTGCAAATTGAAAATTAAAATGTTTTCTTTCCTCTTGCTTGCTTGCTCGCTTCCGACCTGACAACAATGATGTCGATGATGATGATGACGACGATTTGTATGTCCGCGAAAAATGAAGCGCTCTACACATTGATTCCTAGAAAATCGACTTGGCCTTTTTGCTTGGTCTGTAATGCTGAGCAGAAAGCAAAACAAAACTGCTGATGCTGCTATGCATATTCAGTTTCCACTTTAATTAACTAGAATTTTTTTTTTGCTTCAATCGTGTGCACTTTTTGAATATAGAGTAGTAAGAGCAGCACAAATGGAAAAGAAAGCGAGCAAACACAGTCAAGAAAATTGAGCTGGCAAAACAAGTAAAATGTGCGCGCCTTGGTAAAAAGACGTGAATGAGCAACACAATTAATTGAAGATCGTTTTATAAAGATAGATTCTGCCATCGCGTATCTCTTTCTTATTTCATTTTGTCGTTTTTACTCTTGAATGCCTTCTTTTTTTCAATTAATAAAACGCGCTGCTGCTGCTACAGCTACGTAAGAAGATAGAGACCTGAGATGTGAAAGAGACCTTGTTTCAAAACGAAAAATTGCGTGGGCAATTCACGCTTTTTTTTTCGCTGCATAGTCTTTATGATTTCTCATCTTTTGCGTTCTTATTTGCATTTTGTTGGAGGCAAAAGAGATTTTTTAAATTACATTTCAAGTGCAGTGTTTCTCAGTCACTCGTTCGATCACCAGCATCACGTACATATGATGCAAATTATAGCAATGAAATTTTGATAAATTAACAGTGAAAATCTTTGACATTACTTTACCCACATCTCTATATATATCGAGGATGATATTCATATATAAGGTGAAAATAAACGATTTAAAATTACATCGCATAAGAACGAGTGAAATTCGATTTATATTCGATGTGTGTGCCCACATTTATCCCAATCATATTACTTAAGTAGATTGGATTGATCTCAATTTTTTTCTTATAATATTACATTTATCGATCGCGATCGATTTATGTTGAGATTGCGTGATATAAGTTCCTTAATTTTTTTTCCCTCCTATCTCAGACGATTTCTCATTATATTTATTCCGCTAAGTCTATCTATCCATAAACGAATTTCACAGATGAGGCTCCGTTATAAAATAAAATTGCAACAGCAACAGCAGCGGTAACAGCACGGTGCGATTAATGAGAAAAATATTTAAATAAACTTCTTCCTCATGTGTACTCTCTTTTCTCAATTGTTATAGATTTCACTTGAACTGGTGCACAAAAGGTTGATCCATAAGAAATTGCATCAATAGATTTTTTCATTCATTTAAAAAAGGTAAAGAAAGAAAAAAGAATGTAATAACCAAATAGAGGTGAATTGAATGAATGAATAAAGCTCAAGAGAGTGTGAGAGATCTAACTATGGCAAAAAAAACATTAAAAATCCATTGGATTTTTCGTGATTTCTTCTGCTTTTATCTTCAATGCAGCAGCAGCAGCGTGCCTTTTTCACTCAATTGAGCTCTCACTCGTTGCATATATTTATATGTAACAAACTCTATTAAATTGAATCGTTTGTCAATTTGATAATTTCAATGAAGTCAATGAAGTGCTTAACATAGACGACCTATAATTGCATTTTCCATCTCTCGACTTACTTGGCCACCTCCGCAACCTTTTTTCCTCCTTACTTTTATAATATGTCTTATTTCTTTATTATTATTCAAGATCTATTTGATCATTTTTATACTTTACATTTCAATTTCTCATGGTTGTAATTGCATTCTATCTATCTCGCTTACACTTCATGCAATTCATTCGTCTTCGCCTTTAAATTTTAATAAAATTGAATTTGACGGAAGGTTTTTAAAACTTTTACAATATTTTTTTATTATGGCAATTTCAACAGAAAGCTTTCAATTGAAATTCCACATGTAAAAATTGCTTACACTTCACATTTCCTTCTTTTAAATTGCAGACGAACATTTAAGCTATTCAAAGTGCATTTCAAATTGTAAGACAGCTGCATCAAAATAGCTATAAGTAGAATGCAATAACGAAACCTTCCCAAAATGTTTATTACACCGTTGAAATTGGAAAAGAATTTCTATTTCATGTTTGAGATGCATTGAAAAAATTGCTAATGGCCACTAACTGTCAATATGAAGCATATTTAAATAGAAATTAATAATTATAAAATTTCTAAAGAATCATTAGGTCATTTATAAACAGAGTTGTTAGTCATAGACGTCTATGTTTACAAAACAAAATGTAAACAAATGAAATTTGCAAATTTTATTTCGAATCAAATCTATTAAATAACACTGTTTCTCACTCTTATTTTATTTGAGTTAACAATATTAAACTATAATCAAACGATTAAAGTATCAAATTCAATTTGAAACGATGTTATTTAAACGATTTTTTGTGAAATAAAAATGGCAACTTTTGTTTGTTTACATTTTGTTATGTAAACATGGACGAAAATACACGGTCTATACAAAGACGGCCTTCTATGTATATGAAAGATTTCTGTCTACATCTATATTTTTCGTCTACATAGATGTTGCTTATAAAGATGAAATCTATGATAGATCTACATAGACATAGACCGTCCATGTAACAACTCTGTTCGTAACTTACAAGTGATATGCCACTTTCCTAAGTAATATCAACGATATAAAGAAAATAAGAAAGAGAGTAAAAGAGGCACATTGAACAAGGAAATCGTATGTAAATTGAAGTTAAAAACATATTGGCAAATAAATAATTTTTTTTCTACTTCTTCTCGTTTCTTCCTCGCTTTACTTAACTTATTTCTGAATAATTCTTTTTTCTTTCTCTCCTCAATCTCGCCTCACAACAAACACACAACATGATCCATTGGAATTGGAATTAATTCCCATTTGTGATTTTATTTATTTAAATTACGACATCGTTAAGTGAGAGAGAGAGAGAGAAAAAGACTATGAAGATCAGTTTCTTAGGAAATTAAATTAATTAAAAAAGCAAGAATCTTCTCTCTCTCACTCACTTACAGTACTACAAAAATGCATCTCCTCTGTGTATTTTAACTCGTAAAGCTTTCTCTCTTTTCTTTATTTCTTTCATTTGAATTTCATTAATATGAATTTGTAAGACGCCATCGTTGACTCTATGCCTTTAGGCGATAAGCAATGTAAAGAGTTAAAAGGAAAAAATAAAATTACATGGAAAAAAATTGTCGTTGAAAATTGTAAAATATATGTAAGCGCAATAAAATTTAAAATAGTGTAGAGTCGTGCTTAGTAATATTGTATAATTATTACATTTTCAATGGAGTGAAATTCAACAAATTGGAAATTGCAGCAAATTCCTTTTCTCACAGGTGGTCTCGCTTGCATTCGTTTATTTATTCACTAACTCTTAAGTTGTCTATTTAATTTATATCAATCACCTTAAAATAACGAATAAGAAAGATAGAGTTAAAGTTCATCAATATCAGAATGAATAATCAATTTTACATGAACATATCATATTGAGATCAATATAAGAGATAAACTTTAAAGTTTATGTATATGTAGAGAAAAAATAAACAATAATGCGTTAAATTACATTCAAAAGCATCTGCATGATCATCTTCTTCCTTTTCTTTCAACATACATACACCCCCGACTGAGAACAAATGCAAATATGCAGATATCATTACGTGCACTTTACCATCGTCACGACTCTCTTTACATACATATATCTTAGAGAAATTTATTACAGCAGCATTACAATGAAAATTATTATGATGCAAAGTTGAAGCGCCATGTCGATTGTTAAATAGGAATTTTTTTCTTTTTTGCTTTAACAACGAATCTTTTTTCCGTCTCTTTACTTCCGCACTTTTTTCCTTTTCAGCATTTTTCTTTCTCCCTTTATTTGAGTAGTTATGTAAAATATATATATACTCCTTTTCTACAGTCATTATTGATACATGTTTTTATCTACAAATTTGAGCTGTGTGGGCATTATCACATACACTCATGATATTTTGAGAAAAATCAATAAGGTGTCCAGACAGTTGAGTTTTATTTTATTTTTTGTTGTCGATAATTTTGTAGCGTGAAAAGAAAAATACGACAAATTTTTTCAGGTTGAAATGTCGTGAGGAAGACAGTAAAATATGAAATAGTAACGAAAAATCTTCGTGTCCTGAAAATTATATATTTTTCGCGCAACTTCAATGACATTTGTTCACTCATTCATTTATTCGGTTGAATGTACGAACAACGCAACGAGGTCATTAAAGCATTTTATGGATTCAACACATTGAAGAATTTTAGTTTCAATATTTTATTTTTTTTGGGACAAAACAATACAAACAAATAACATTTAAAACAACTTTTACACTTATTGAATAAGTCTTGATCTATCATTATCTTCATCTAAATCTTCAAGTGATACTTCATATTCAGTTTCTTTAGTAATCTTTGAACTGACTTGCGAATAATCAGGCGGTGTAGTAGTATTATTATTTATCAACTCATTATATTTAACTCCATCCACTGTTAAGAAAGGCAGGCCTGCCGTTGTCGTTGATGATTGAGTAGTTCTTTCTATTGGTGTTTCTTTGAAATTAGGAGTAAATTCTGTAACAACCGGTCCATTATCACTATCAAAACGAATATTGATATTCCAATTATGATGAAAACCTCTTTTCTTGTAAACATAATATGCTACACCACCAGAAATAGCTAATATTAAGAAAAATACCAAGTATAGCCATAGATATGAAGATTTTTTGGAAGGTTGCGGTGAATTTTTAATATTTATCTATAAAATAAAATGAAGTTAATATAAATGTTTAAATATATTTAAAAACAAATTTCATACCGTTTCCTGACAGAAAACCGCTTCTTCTTTCTCTTTTCCTTTTTTTGAGCATAAACATTTTGCTCCTAAATCTGCATTGACACATATTTCATCACATTTATAATTTTCACAAAAATTATTTTGTTGTTTCTGTTTAACTTGATGTGAAATGATTATTCTTTTTGAAGCTCCAGTATTAAAACTCATTGCATCGCATTTACTATCACCATAAACTTTGCATTTTGTTATTTTTGAGCTTTTTTCGTCTAAAACATAGGCATGATTTTCAAAAACTGATATGGCTAATGGATAACGAAGATTCTTTGATTGATGTGCTATAGTGCTGATTTTATGACCATCATAATTGATTGCTTGCAAGGATTGAGAACTTACTTCTGTGAAGAAAATTGTCTCTCTATCAATATCAACAGCCAGCGCTCTTAATAAAACATGTGTTTCTTCTGAGAAAATTGACTTTTCATCACTACCATCAAGCTTCATTCTTATAATTTCGCTACTGATTTTCGAATAAAATTCAATAGTAGTTTTGATTAAGAAAATGTAATTATTAATAGGATCAATATCTATTGATGAAATATATTCACTCAGGTATTGGAAACGCTTTAATAATACACAGCTTTCACTCATTGTATTGCAAATATGAATCTCACAGCGATCAAAGGTAGGCTTGCTAACGATATAAAGATTTTTTGTAATCCAGTCATAAGCAAGGAGTCGTGCTGGTGGGAAATTTGTGTAATTCTTTATAATTGAGCCATCATCAATACGAACAGTGATCAATTCATTTGCATCTTCCGATGAAATAATAACCGTATTTGACTTGAAATCAACAGCTAAATCAGTTAATGGTAATTGACCATCAAATATAATATCCTCATCGACTTGTGATGAAACTGTTATCATTCTGACTTGATCATAAAGAAGATAAAATAGTTTGTGTGCTTTTCCTTTTGCTTTGCACTCAATTCCATTATTTGTTAAAATATATCCATCAAAGCAAGAACATTCAAACGATCCATAAGTATTTTTGCAAATTTGAGAACATGGATATGAAAGACATTCATCAATATCAACACATTTCCTTTCGCCCTTTGCTTTTAACTCAAAACCTTCGTGACAAGCACATACGGATCCTTTTGGTGTCTTGTGACATATTTCATCGCAGCTGTTTTCACTGCATGCCAAGTTACATGTTGAACCTTCGTCGTCTTCACAGTCCTTGACTCCATCACAAACATTTTCATAATTCAAACAAGTTCCATCTGAACAACGGAAGGTGTTTTTTGAACATGTTACAGCATTCATATGTGCATCAATATTTTTAGGTTTGCAATCTTTTTCATCTGAATTGTCTCTGCATTGAGGATGTCCATCACATCTGAATGAATCTAAAATACATTGACCATTGTCGCATTCAAACATGTGCCTTGGACAATCGCAGCCTTTTTCATCTTCACCAAGTGGACAATTTGCAATTCTATCGCATTTTTGTGATTTGAGCACACAAATTGGTTCTTGATTTTCATTAGTTGTTCTACATTGAAATTCATCAATGTCGCAAGATGACTTTGTTTCATCACAATTGGCTTCATCATAACCATCTCTGCAATCTTCATTTCCATCACAAAAAAGTTTCTCAGGAATACAATGTCCATCTCTACAAGCTTTTTTTGGTGATTTGCAAACTGGTATACAACCGACGTGTTCATCAGTGCCATCAACGCAATCAATCTGACCATTACATTCAAATTCTTTTGGTATGCATTGTCCAGAATCACATTTAAATTCAGTATTATGACACTTGCGATTACAATTCTCTTCAGATTCATCGAAACCATCTTTACAGTCAATTGTTTTATCACAAAGTTGAGTAGTGTAGATACAGACATCAGTATTTGGACATTGAATTTGATCAGTTTTACATTTGAATAGTTCACCTTCTTTAGGACAATCTTTTTCATCTGATTTATCTTTACAATTGTTATTTTTATCACACCTATATTGTATTGGAATGCATTCACCATTATCGCATGAAAATTCATCAATAAAGCACAAGTTTTTATGTTTACAGAGTTGCATTTCTTCATCCGATTTATCTTGACAATCTGCCTTACCGTCACATTTCTTTTTCGCTTCTATGCATTCTCCTGATTTACATCTAAAATCACAAATTGATCTCTTCACACATGTCATATTTTGTTTATCAATAAATTCGAAACCCGTTGCACATTCACAAATTCTTGCTGTTGGACCATCTGAGATACAAATGTCTGAACATCCGCCATTGTCTTTCATACAAGAATGTTTACTTATTTTCAAAGGAGTTCCCGCAATAATATTAATGATATCTGGATAATCTTTTTTATTAAGAGATTTTGGCATATTTATATCCATTGCTTTCACTTGTCCTTTACCAGTTTTATTTCGCCATCTTACAGAATCCGATTTTCTCGATACCCAATGCAAGAAATCATCAATTAAAGCAATAGAACCAGGTGCTTTATCGATTGCTACAAATTGTGTTCTTTCTGAACGATTAAAATTAGCAAATTCAATACGTCTGTGACCAGTGTCTGACCAGTAGACTTTTTTCTTTTCTTCATCAATAGCAAAATGAAAAGGTCCTGTATTACTTAAACCAGTCTCAATCATATAAACGTGTCTATCATCGAACATTTCTCCTTTTATCGACTGTCGATCGATATGAGAATGATCATCTGATATGAGTGCAACAAACATTTCACCAATTGATGGTACTACAGCAATTGCATTTGGTTTATAATTTCCTTTATAATGATAAAGAATTGCTCGCTTTTTAGTATTTAAAGAAAATACTTCAATTGTTCCTTCTTTTTCATTGGCCCAATATAAATTGTTGGCAAGATAATCGAAAGACATTGATGATACACTAAGATGTTTGTCTTCAACTAGCACATGACTATCTCTATATGAATCAAGAACCATAATTCTGTGTCTGAAATTATCGGCATAAAAAATATCACCATTTAGAGAATTATATTCCATGCGATCGAACCAATCTTCTACGACTATCGGTTCTGTTTCAATGCTACGACCAAAAGCTTGATAGGGTCTTTGAGTTAAATAAGATGCAATTCCGAAGATGATTTTGTAAGAATTTTTACTATAGGTGCACGAATGTTCATCACTCATTAATTCCATATCCATAGGACAGGCGCAAGTGTAAGAATTATTAGAACTTAATAAGCAAATGTGTGAGCAACTATGATCAATGCAAGCATGTTTTATTTGTGGCATTGATGCTTTGTCGAAAATCTGAATATCTGTGGAAGAAATATATTTAAGAAAAAGATTAAAATTTTAAATTATTTAACTTACCAAAAATATCTTCTCCTTGATGTAGAACATCATGTTGTTTGCCAGTAAATTTATCACAATATTCAATCGATTTTGTCTCAAAATCACACCAATATAAATAATTTCCATGAAGAGCTAAGGAGAATGGATGAATGAAGACACCCTGCAATATGACTCGTCTATCTTCACCAGTTATTGTAGCACTTTCAATTTTCGATAATTTAGCATCAACCCAGTAAATTCTTCCATTTGGCCAATCAACAGTGAGTCCATTAGGCCATGCTACATTATCAACTAGCATTCTCGGTTGTGAACCATCCATGAATGAAACACCAATGTGAGAATAATTGCCCCAGTCTGACCAAAATAGGAGAGACTCGATAGGATGAATTGCTATTCCTCTTGGACTAATTATAACATTATTTTTCACAAGCTCTGTACAATGATATCCACTATTTACGCAGACTGCAATATGCTTTCTTGCTGAATCAGTAAAATAAATATTCTTTGTAAGCCAATCGACAACCAAATATTCTGGCACCTCTAAACCATTTGTTAACAATATTTGTTTCTTTGAACCTTTTGCAGTACTAATCTTAGCAATTACTTCTTTTCCCGATTCAATTTCCGTCCAATAATAATTCTCACCATCATAGCCTACACCAACAGGTTGTTTAGCTTTAGAAACTAAATCATGAAAGCCTTTGTTGCGTTGTCCCAATGCGATTCTTTTGATTGAATTTCTTGTTGTATAAATCAGTGATACTTCTGAACTTGTCGTATCACATGATCTCCCATCTATGTTAAGCAGGAAATTTTTTTCGCATGTGCAATAATGTGAACCATTTGTATTCACGCAAGCTTGTGAACATGTTCCGAAAATATCACATTCATTTATGTCCTCACACTGTTCACTTTTATGATTAAATTGAAAACCACTTCGGCATAGGCATGTTGGACCAGATGGAAGAATCACGCAATCTTTTTTGCAATCTGTTTTATTACATGCATCTTTTTTACCACACTCTCCTCCTTCATCAGATTTGTCATGACAATCTTCTTTACCATCACACACTTTAGATAAATCTAAACATTCGTCACCAGAATTGCAAAGAAATTTTTTATCGCTTAATTGACAATCTCGTGCACAATGTAATTCGTCACTTCCATCACCGCAGTCATCAAAACCATCGCAAGTAAACTCTAATCTTTCTAAGCATTTTCCATTTTTACAAACAAAACCTGGGCATTTGAATCGATCCTTTTCTTTTTCACACATTTTTGGATCTTCATCTTTTCCATTGATACAATTTCGAACACCATTACATACTTCTTCGTTTGGTATGCAAGCATAATCACTACATCGAAAATGAGTAGTTAAATTGCATTCATTTTTTCCAGTAATAATTAAAATATTAGTAACATTTCGTTTATTGTTGATTTTATCGCAGAGTTCATCACTTTCATCACTGGCATCATCGCAATCTGGTTCATTATCACAAATCGTTCTAACATCGATACATTGGTTATTTCGGCATTTAAAAAGATTATCATTGGATTCACATTTTGGAATGTCTTTAAAAAGATTATTAAAATGACATTTAGAGAAATAGTTACAAAGAAAAGAATAAAAGTAACTTACCACAATCAATTTCATCTTCTTTGCCTGGACAATCTTCTTCTAAATTGCATAAATATGTTTTTGGAATACACGTTTTACCATCATCACACAAGTATTTGGTGCTTAAATCACATTGAACAGCTACAGCACTAATTGATTTTTGTGAAATCAGAATCAAACTTGTAGAAATGAATAAAGTTTTTAAACATAGCACTTTCAATCTTTTAGTCATGCCTAAATATTATATAAAGAACAAAAGAAAGAGATGATAATTGTATGTTATACATTGGAAATTCAAAATTTTATTTTTATGAAAAACGTGGAAAACGAAATTTAATTTGTTTGATTTTTAAACTTAATAAACTCATTATTTCATAATCCTTTAAATTCAATAAATCAAAAATAGCTTTATCTCACTTCTTACCTATTGTATTTAATCAATTTTGACTTATATAACAAGAAACAAAATAATTATTTACACAGAACAATTAACACATTGAACAAAAAATTGCAATTTGAAAATTATTTTTAAAATTGATCGTTAATTTAAAATAAAACAAATTTCAGCATAAGTTTTAAATTTAATTTCTTTTAATCAAATATGATATTCTTTGTACATATATAATTATATTATTACTGATAAAAAGTTGCTTAAAACTAGTTAATAGTAGTTTAATTGGTTTAATCTCAAATAGATTTTACAGTATGTTCACGATTTTCCATAATGGTTGCAGCTGTAGAAATAGTCAATGAGCATGGAACTTGAGTTGTTATCATTTTCATTTTCTAAAAAGATTGAAATAAAATTAGAAATATTGAGAATATTTAATAATTAATCAAACTTACATCTTTTTCTTCTAACTGCTTAAGACATTCGATAAATCCATTAATAAATTCATCAGCATTTTCTTTATTGAAAACCATTGGTGGCTTCAATTTCACAACATTCTCATCTGGTCCATCAGAACTCACTAGAATTCTATGGACACTTTTCATTCGGTTAACTACATATGCAGCTTCTTCTGTTGCAGGTGTTCTTAATTTTCTATCCCTGACCAACTCAATACCAACAAACAAGCCCAATCCTCTCACATCTCCGATAATTGAAAAGTCACGCATCAATTCTTTTGAGCGTTGCATGAGGTAATCACCAACAATCAAACAATTTTCTTGAAGTTTTTCCTCATCAATGACATTCATTACTGCATTAGCAATTGCACAAGATACAGGATTTCCGCCATAAGTATTGAAATATTGAACGCCGGTGTCTGTGAAACTATCTGCAATTTCTTTAGTACACACAACGGCACCAACTGGATGACCATTGCCCATAGGCTTTGCAACCGTTACAATATCTGGCACAACATCTTGTGTTTCAAACGCCCAATACTTAACTCCTACGCGCCCAAATCCAACCTAAACGAGTTTCAATGAAAATGTTACTTGATAAGAATTTAACCAGTTTTATCTGTTTCTTACTTGAACTTCATCAGCTATGCATACTCCACCATTCGCACGTACAGCTTTAAACACTTTTTTGAAATAACCTTTCGGGTAGATAATTTGTCCTCCACAACTTTGTAAAGATTCTGCAATGAATGCTGCTACACCACGACCTTCTTGCTCGACATTTTCAATAATTTCTTTCACATCATTTGCATATATATCAGCTAATTCGCTCTCCAGATAGTCACTGTCACGATATTTTCCACGGTATGTATCGGGACATGAAGCCTAAAGATAAAAAAAATAATTATAGTTTTTAATTATGTCATCGCATGCGTTAACACATGTCAATTTAAAAACGATGGCATAAGGCAAATAATGATAATGAATACTCACAATGTGAACATAATTGGGTTTCTTTACATCAATATTATCTGATTGATTAAACTTATATGGAGAAATTTCCATACAGGCAAGAAGATGTCCATGATATGCGCTAATAAATAAAAAGAGAAAATTATTCAATATTTTGTTTTTGTTGTTGTAAGTCTTGAGGGCAACATCTTATTATATGCACATTTTACGAAGCATATTTAAACAAGAGAGAAAAGAAAGA
Organism: Polypedilum pembai; assembly: GCA_014622435.1. Classification (NCBI taxonomy): domain Eukaryota; kingdom Metazoa; phylum Arthropoda; class Insecta; order Diptera; family Chironomidae; genus Polypedilum; species Polypedilum pembai. The sequence goes on from JACWBX010000277.1 coordinate 16,668, forward strand.
GAATGCTATTAAATTATCATATCATGTACATTGCTCAAGGATAAATAAATGCAAGTCATTTTTAAAATTAAATGTATGTCATTCTTCGAAATAATAAAAAAATATTCCACTCTGATGTAAGAATCAATCATATAGTTTATGGAAGATTATTGCGATAAGTGTGCTTTGAAGATTACATTATTATTTCCTCAAGTATACACTTTCGACTATTATATTTGTGGCACGCTTACTTAATATGATTTATTTTTAAATAAAAATAGCAAAACAGCTGACGTATCTTATCAGATTGAAACAAATATACTGTAAAAGGAAAGACTTTTTAAAGAGTTCATAGTCTCATATATAATTTTTTGAAAAAAGAAAACATTTCACATGACAATGTTGACACAAAAAAATAAACAAGTTGGTTCTTTGTTCTGTATATTTTTAACCCACGATTGTAAATCTAATTGAGAGAAAAAAAACTCCCATGACAATGATTTTCAACGTTATCGTGAACATCTATTTATAAAATATGCTCATCATCTACGTTGTTGGAGGTGTGTGGACGTGACATTTAACATTATACTTACTGATCTAATGTAATGACATCGCGTTGTTTTGTATGAGCTCTAGCTAATCGTAAAGCCAAATCATTGGCTTCTGAACCGCTATTAACAAAGTAGCATACTGATAAAGAATTGCCTGGCATACGGTTAATTAAATTTTGTGCACATAAAATCATTTCATCGTGTAAGAAGCGCGAATTTGTGGAAATGATAGCCATTTGTTTTGAGCCAGCTTCGACAACTTTAGGATGGCAATGTCCGACTATAAAAAACAATAAATGATGAGTAAGCAAAATATGAAAAACATGAAAATACAATTGTTATTAAGCAATGCGTTTAATAAGTCTCATGATGTGCACGTGAACTCATTCTCATTTGCTCTTATCAATCAATTCTTTATTTTCATTTCTGTACAATATAATAAACATAAAGTGCGTCTTATCATTTCTTTGATAATTTATTTCATAAAATTAGTTCATCAAAAAAGGCCAAGCCTTCATAAAATCTTGCACTTAAAGTTTATTTGAACAGTAGACATTTCCTAGAATAGCTGATAGTGTATATATCACACGTTTATGAAGCATGAATGTCACATGCTATTATCACGTGTAGCACAATGATCACTAGTTTTATTTACAAAAAAAAACTTGCGTTAAATTTCTTTCTATACTTAGCGAAAGAGAAAGCTTTAAATAAAAACGTCAAAAATAATCTATTTGCAAATAAAAGCTTAGATTTCACAAATTGAATTAATATAGGATGAATAAACATTTTTTTATTATACAGCTGATGTTTTTTGTTTGGCCAAATGAGATGAGAAAAAACTTGCTATTGCACGTGCGCATAAAACACTTGTCACTTCTTTTATTTTTATAATGAAAATCTATCTGTGAAATTCTATTATCACTAACTGCAGAGAAAAACTTGTAAACACCTAATTTTATCATGATAAAATGCTAACATCATCCGATGTTGTCAATATTATTTCAATTTTTTTCACAGGTCTGTTTTAATGACAGAAACATAACTATTATCTGTTCATATTATGAAAATAAAATTTTACTTTCAAATAAAGAATTAAAAGATAAGTCGCAAAAATGAGAAATTTAAAGAAGAAAAGAAGCACGAGATTCATTTCAATTTCACTTCACGTTTATAGATTTTGTAGATAAGGAAATAAAAATAAATGCACTCACCCGTTGCTACGTTATTGATGCAATCTAAATATTTATGTCCTTCTTCATCAAACATATATTGTCCCTGACCTCTAACGATTTTCAAAGGATCTGATTTGTAGAATAGCGAACATGATTTGCTATGAAAATTGTTTTATGTTAGCTAAATTAAAAAGGATTAAAAAAATTATTACGCACCCAATATGCTTATTACGAAGTTCAATAGTTTCCTTTTTTGGAAGTAATTCTTTGACTGTTTCACACATTTTTTTGAGAAGTTACACTAATTCACCTTACAACACAAAAATAATTCACGAGAGTTACACAAGATTATCCCTCAATAATTATTTTTGAGCAAGCTCATGAAGAAAAGGTCGTGTGACTTTTTCAAAAATCGAGAGAGAAATGAATGAAAATGTTCCTATAGAGCAGACTTAAATATTCGTACACGATCGACAACGTAACTCGACTCGGGGATAAAAAAAAATGAGAGCCGAAGATTGAAAACGAAATATTTTCTTTTCTTATCATTCATTTGCCGATTACACGTTTTTTGTTATTATTCTTTATGCTTTCGTCCTAGAATAGTATCATACATTCTATACATAAACAATTTTTTTTCAATCTTATATACTTTGTGAAAAATAAAACGATAAGTGATTAATGCGTAAATAGATTCTCTGTAAAAATAACTCTAATACATACATGAAGTAATCTTAAGGAAGTGCAATTTCGAGTTAAGTATAGGTAGTTTTTTTTATTATTATTTCCAGCATATTTCGTATTATTATTAATTTAAATTACAATAAGTAAGGTATTTTATTACTTTATTAGCTGATTCTGACATAAAGTGAAATGTTTTGTAAAGATAAATATGGAGTAAAAAAATGAATCAAGCACTTTTATATCTTTTTTTCATTTATCACGTAGTACGTAAATTTGTTTACGCTACCGAAGATCCTGTCAACGATAAAGGTTGTTGTGGAATGGATTTATCTAAATCTTCAAAATCTTCATTTGTGTTCATTTTTAGTTCATGCAATGTTGTTCCAAATCGTTGCCATTCATCGATTCTTGGCTGAGCTACATTGTCAGCTACATCGTAAACGTAAATTTTTCCAGATTCATCACCAATCGTTACATGCAAGCCTGATGGTGTCCATGAAACGCGATTCAATGCTGGAGCTCCTTCAACTACAACCGAACAACTTGGTACTTCAGTGTCTTGATTGAGATTCCATAAATCAAGTCGTCCACTTCCATCAACAGCCGCAAAAAGAGATGGATGAATTGGCGACCAAGCAACATCCGTTACATAATCAGAATTGTCTTCAAATGAATAAAGCGGCTTTGTGTCTTTCAAACTCCACAATTTAATTGTCCAGTCAATTGAGGATGTAAGGAACAAATGTGAAAACTCTGCTGTTGTATGACTTTGATGTGTTGAGATGCCAGTTACTGGTCCTAAATGCTTCTCATAAGTCTCAATAATACCTGAACGATTTCCATGACGTGATGCTGAATGAACATATCCATCTTCGCTACCTAATACAAAATTATTGACTTCATCATGAAGAAATGACATACATGTAACTGCAATAGGTTTTGGCTGCTTTTGTTGCAATTCGAGAGTATCTTGAGGTGCTGACAACATATCTAAACTCCATGAGCATAAACGACCGTCTGATGAAATTGAAATGACATTGTGAGCATTTTGTGTTCCAACCATTGACAAACAATAGACTGGATGAGTATGTGCAGTCGAACTAAGTGGCGTTCGTTGTATTGGTGTGCGTTTCTGAACTCGATTATCCCACAAAACTATCTGTCCGGAATAGGTGCCACCTAATATTAAATTAGGATGAAACTTTGCGAAACAAGTTGACATAACTGCACTTTGACAATGGAAAACATCTTCAGGAGTTTGTTTCTTAAATTTCGTATTCCAAACGACAACAACGCCGTCTGGTTCGTTTGGCAATTCCTCATTATTGTGATAAGAAGCGACCATGAGTTCAGGAAAATGGGTTGACCAATCAAATGATGTAACACAACGATTCTTTGACCATCTGTCATCGTAAAATACTCGATTCAATGATAATCGAGCATGAGACTTTTCATCTCTAAAATATAAACGTAAAGTATAAATAACTTGTTTTTCCTATGATTAAACACAATGCAATAACTCACAATGCTTCATCAGATTCACTGCCACCAATATAATCTGTATAAATATCAACAGTTTCTGACAGTGCGCGTTCCATAATTCTTCCAGAGCGTAAGACAAAACGTTGAAAATCCTCTGATAAGATAATCATCTGCTTTTGTTCCTCTGAAAGTTCTTTTACTGCAAAACAGATCATTTCATAATGAGATAAAATTATCAAAAATTCATATTAAATAAATAACATACTTTGTTTAATGTCATCTTTCTTCTGTTCTTGTGGTGTGATTGCTGGAGCGACTTCTTTGACTGTTGGTAATCCATGAGGCAAAATTCCAGGTGGTAATTTTGAATGAAATCCACCATGATCCAAATGAGACAGCGAATGGTCCTCATCATCGCCTTGTGCATCCCCAAAAGTAAGCACTGTATAAGTAAAACTCAACATTGCTAAGAACCGAACAACAAAATTCTTTTCTCTTTCGATATTTTCGAAGTAAAATATTAAACATAAGAAATAATTTAGCATACAGAAAGATGCAGCTAAGAATAATGTGCAAAAGAAAATTCTAAATCATAAAAAAGTACAGGTGTGCGTATGTGTGAAAGCTATTTACAAAACATAATTTCCTATATACATTGTGCAAGGATTTTAGTAAAAATTTTGATAGGAACAGAGGATTGTTTGTACAAGATTGAATAAAATAAATTAAATGTGGTTCAAATACAAATAACATAAAAGAAAAAGAAAACTCATAAAACACAGCATGTTGGGGAAATTTTTTTCAATCATGCAATTGAAACTAAAGAATGTAAAATAAGTACCTAATCAATCATCATTTTGTCTTATCAATAACTCGCTCTTTCTATAAAAAAATGTTACCTTTCTTTTAAATCCTTTAGATGTATGTCATCACTTCAACATTTCAACCACATTTTATTTATTCTTATCAATAAGTTATTTAGGCTTTTGAGTTTTGAAAGTGCAAATAATTAATGGAGTAGAGAGGTTTGTCTTGTACACGTTTAAACTTTTTTTCTTTCTAAATTATATTGCTTTTTCCTAACAATTATCATTAACAGTTATAACATTCGATTTATATTAATTCTTTTGATTTTACATTTCTCCACCCAATTTTTGTTTCTTTTTTGTAGTTGTTGGTTTTTAATTTGTATCATATATTGGAATCTATTATTAATACAATTAATTTGATAATAAAACATTCATTTGTGAGTACAATTAATATAAATTTATGTGAGAGAGCGAAAATCTTTAAGAAAGATGTTAGCCACAAGAAAAATAAAGTGTAAGTAAATAGGCTGAGAGAAGAGGAATAGGAGAAGGAAGATATCAAATTTCGATTGATTGATTAGTGATCTCTAAAAAGTAAATTTTGTGTGTAGATAGGAATCTTCAAAAAAAAAAATACCAAGCAAAAAAGCACAAAATCCAGAGCATTCTCAACATTCACACATAAAAACCAGAAAAACTAATGAAAAAAATAATAAAGAAAAATAACATAAAAAATATATTTCGGCTCAGCGTTGCAATATTTAGTTTTACTTATAGAACGATTATAATGTTATGAGAATTTTTTTTATGAAGCACGATTCTCATGCGCAAGTGATGAGATCGCGCAAAGAATAAAATGACAAACAAACATATTAAAGGCATTTATGCATATATATTAAAAAAAAGAGAGAGAGAGGTTTTATATTTAGTCACAGTACGAAAGATTTTTAAGAAAGAATATCGCATTCTTTTCTCTTATCATCTTACCTGTGAACTCATCTTCCCATTCTAATCCTGGATTAAGATTATATTCATCTTAAAAATAGAGAGAGAATAACTCGGTTTAACTTATTATTTTGTAAATATTTTTTTTGCAATAATTTCAATGCACTAGAGAAATAAACGAATGTAAGTAGTTGCTGCTATTGATTTTTTTTTCACACATTCATACAAAGTTAGAAAAAATCGGAGGAAAATAGAAAAACCTAAAAGTAAGGGAACAAAAAAATTTAACTAATAAAAATAATGGAAACTGCAATGTGCTCAAGATGGTCCTTTTTGATTGAGAGAGAGAGAAAAGAAACTCTTACATATTATTATTAGTTTAGCAATTACAAAACTTAACTTATCAACAAAACAATATAGTCTTGATTAGTCTACTGATATTTATATAAAATATTTAATTGCACCAAATTAGCATAAAAAGGAGAGAGAGAGAGTAACAATTGCTCCATTCATTCAGCAAATCATTTTGCAGTCACATCAAAATTACATTAAGATGAATGACTTGTTTTTGTATGTGTATACATGAAACATTTTCATTTGTCGATAAGCACATTGGTGATTTTTACTTGTTTCACATGCGCTTAAAGTAAATAGACTTAAATTAAGAAATTATAAAACTAATAGAAAAATGGGTGGAGAAATCAAAAATAATTATGATAAAATAATTGATAGATTTGAAAAGATTTATCTTTTAGAACTAAATCTTAACCGAAGCATTCTTTTCTCTTAAAAATACATCTCTACTTAAATTTCTCTTTTTCGCGATAAATTTGTTAAATTTGAAAATTCATTTAAGATTTGTAGTCTAATTAGAACAAAACACTTACCATAATAATCAGTTGCATGAGCTGAAATTTAAAATTGGGGAGAAAAAAAATGTCATTAGAATATTAAGGATAAAAAATAATTTTCAAAATCTTATTATTGCTGATAGAGAGAGCATGGTTAAGCAATAAAATTTAAATAAGTTCATCCAAAAATAAAATTTTAATGAAGATGAATGACTTTTTCAAGCCATTCTCAGATGGGACAAAAAGCAACAAAAAAAGTATCCGAAATTTCCGCGAAAAAATAAACTCAAAATATTTTAGTATAACATCGAAATTTTGTTAATCAAAAAAGTGTGTGTGAAGCGTTAGGTAAGAGTTGGAAAGATAGATAGAAATATAAGTGTTTATGCGAAGTGGCAAAAAGCTGCACATTTTGACATTCATGGTTAATTTTTTACCTTTTCTTGGCCGCCACCAATCTTCTATCAATCCTGACATGGGCGAAGAATGACAAGAAAGAACTGTTTTTGTTATTTTATTTCAATATTAGTGAGTTTTCGATAAGATAATGTATTTTTTCATCAGCAAAACGAATAAGATCTTTAATTGGATAGTCTTTTAGATAGAATTTATCGAATAGTTTCTATAAGCATGATTGTAAATTTAATTATTAATCTGGATATGGAAAATACCTCACTAAATATGAAAATGACATACAAACACAAAATATAAGAATAAAATAAGAGATAAAATTGCCTAACTAAACCACAAATATTAAATTAAATCAACTAACTACGATTTCATGTGTTAATTAGTGACAAAGATGATTTAATGATTAATTTTTAATGAATATCTAATGTTTTTGCCTACTACATTTTGATCTGAGAGAAGTGTTAGTAGAAGAAAAAATTCAAAGCGAAATAAAATATCAAAATAAATATTCATGTCAAGTACTCACCATCTCGTAATTCGTGTGTACCAGAACTTGTCGTTTGTGTTTGCTTCGTATAAGTAACATTTTCCTTTGGTTGAATATTTGTGACTTGCACTTGTACAACTGATAATGTCTGTTGCTTTTTTGTCTTCGAACTAAAATTTAATTTAAATGTCAAACATCAATAAAATAAATAGAGAATAGTTTTACTAACTTTTGTCCATTTAATGTCGGTTGAAGACTAGCGTCTGGTGTTTGACCAGACTGATCAGATGTCACAGAAGTGACAGAGGAAAGTGATGAAAGAACTTCTGAAACTGGAGCAACGCCCAATGCAGACAACATTTCATCTAAGTCTCTGCAAATAATGTTTTAAATGAAGAGTTCTTAATGAGAAAAACTGTGAACATACTTTCTTGTGTCTTTTTCAGAAGATGGTGCTCCTGCTTTAGCTTCTTGCAGGTCCTTTTCTTCCTTTTCACGTCTCCTCTTTTCCTTTTCATCACGCAAAGCTTGTAGTTTGGCCTTTTTGCGTTCAAGCTCGGCCTTTCTATCCATTTTAGATAATTGTTTAAGACGATCTAAACTATCCAGCTTTGCTGATCTAATGTTGCCGACATCATCGAGTGTATAAAAAGAAGAAAAAGTATGCGTCATCAGTAAAAAATTTCTTAATTTTAAATTCACATTTAAACACAAAGTGAAGGTTTTTAGAACAAATAAATGTTTAAATAAGCATAAGATTAGTAATATTATAGAGGTCAAAAATGAGAAAAGGCCCAAATAAAAGAAATATTTTCTTGTGAAAAATTGATTTTTTTGGTTCAAAAAATTTTGTTCACAATAAAAGCTCAAATTCACATTTAACATGTTAGTTTTGAATTACTTTGTTAGTGACACACTTCAGAGACAAAATTTTAAATACTTTAAGCTTTAATACCAATTTGATCAGCAATTTTTTTTTATTTTCTAAAATGAAAAATTTTCTCCAATTTTTTTCACAATTGAATTTTTTTACTGACAGCATAGATGCAGTGAGTTATTCAAAATACATATGACTGTTATAAACAATATAAGATTTAACGGTCAGTTGTGTTGTGCAAAATATTTTTGATCAAAAAATTTTAAAAAAATTGTTTTTCTGTGAAATCAACAATAATTCAGATAAATTAACAATAAAATACAAGCAGAAGTGAGTATGCAGTAAATGTTTAAAGAATTAACAAGTTTTTAAATTTTTAATTGAATTGAGATAAATTGTGAAGAAATTTTAATTTTAATAAAATCTCGAAAAGTTAATTGAAGATTTTAGAAAAATCTTTTAAAGATAAAGTGTCCGATAAATGTAACAAATATCCGCGTTGTTAAAAATAAATTAACAGTGCACTGTTAAGAATAGATGAGATCATTTCAATTGCGTCACACATATAACACAAATACAACAACAACAAAGAAGATATCTCTCTCTGAAACGAACACGTTCGTGTGTATAAGTAAAACTACGAATAAAATTCATTTTTCTCTCAGTGCTCAGTAGTAGTCAATGCTTGACATTTCTCGTATACAGAACGTATTCTCATCGTTGTCCACGAGTGAGTTAATATTTTTAAGTGAACAGTGAAAAATATATAATTATTTCAAAGAAAGGAAAGAAGTAAGCAGCTTGTGTATGTGTGAATTTATTATCAAAAGTGCTATAAAAGAGTTGAAAATATACAACTTGTCTGCCTCTGCTATCGCTATGGTGTATTAAAAAATCTTTTTATCGGTGCAGAAAAATCTAAAAGTGAATTTTAAACACAATTATCATTAAACGATTGATTCCAAGGATTTTCATTCACATTAAATTCAGAAAAACGACATTGAATTGAATATAAAACACAGTTTAATAAACATCAACTGAGGTAAGGTCAGCAGAAGCAGAATTGTGCACTATTAATAATATTCAGACACGCAAACTTTTCATTCTCATCAAAAACTATGAAAACACTTTCCTTGCACACACAACAAAATTTATCGATTTTAAGTTCGTTTCTTCATTTTTACCGGCTGTGATTAAAACGAAAAATTTCTATACACATGCTTAGACGACAAGTGTTTCACAATGTAGAAAAAATTAAAGCAGTAATAAAAGAGAAAATGACATAAGCTCGAAATGGCAAAATAAGTGTCTACAACAAAAAAGAATTTAGTATACGACAAAGCGGTTAATGTGAGTTTCATTATCACTATAGGCTATAGCATGCGACTTGCGATTGTTCCGCTATGTATGAAACAGTAATCTATCTAAAAATAATAATAAATAAGCATGAATAGCTCAAGTCGTCTTCTTTATGTCTAGCGGAAACAATTCGTCCGTCGTTTGCGGTAGCGAGAAATTTCTATAAATCGCAGTATTAAGACAAAATAGCCCTGAATTCTTTGATAAAGCCCATTCTTTCTCCACTCACAGACACTTAATTCATTCACCATATCGTCTTATTTGCTAAAAATACTTTCTCATAAATAAATTAAGTGAGAGAAATGAGGAGGAGTAAAAGAAATTTACAACGACAACAACAAATCGGACCGAGAATATTTTTTCTCTCTGTCGTTACTTCACTTTTTAGTTCATTTCCACTGACATTTTTAGCATGCTTTTCTTTCTCTCTTTTTGTTTATAAATAAAATTTTTAATTTGTCTACTCACCGGTGAATGTTTTTCATGTAAGTGACATATTCACAACGGCATTTCATGTGAAAAACAGAGCTCACACTTTCGATGAGTCATTTGGCAAACGAGAAATCAACTTTCTTTCGACGACTAAAATATAGAAGATAGAGAGTAAGCATGAAGAAATAATTAAAAGGAAACGCGAGGTAATGATCAATTGAATTAAATTGTAAAGTAGTTAAAAATGCGTGCGTGCCAATTTGATCCAACACAGAAATCAACTTTAAAAGAAGAAAATTAATTTAGACAAAAAATAGAGAAATTCAATTAAGAAATTATTGGCTTGCCTCCTTCTCTTATTTAAACACTGTAGAGAGAATTGGCCATAAAATTGGTCGATCAATTTTTAATTTAATAGAAAATCCATTATTTCATAGACTCATGAGACACAATGCTGCAATAACGTCAATGTATCATCGATTGTTCTTTTTGAATACCATTTCCTGTTCCGATTTTGGCATTTCCATCCTCTTCTTCTTTCTTCGTGCAAGGTTTGTCTCAAAAAAAAACACACAATCGAAAAAACGTACTTGAAGAATTTTGAGCTGCAAACCTTGTGCATGCCAGACTTGGTTATGCATTTTTGTTACTGGTGACATATTGTTTGTAATATTAAATAAATCAACTGGCTTCCTGGGGAGACAATGAACCTTAATTGTATTTAGAAAGATGCAATAAGCTTGCATCTGTTACAACCTTATTCCTTCTTCTATAGCAAACATCCTGAAAAATATTATGTGTTAGTTCCTTTATGCATTCACACAACAATGCCAGTGTATATGAAACAGAGGGAATATTTTGAGTAAAAGAATGCTATTTTATACAGAATATTCTTATCGCTTCTCTCCCTATTTCATTTCTCGCCACATGCTTTACACATACTATGACGAGAGGTATATATTTTCGGATAATAGCATTACATTTCACTCATATTGCACTTTGGAAGTTGCTGTTTGTCTTCTCTTTTTGGTATTTCGATAAAAATAAATTTATACCACTTTATTGCGTTTCAAAATAAACACTCTCTGTTGTTCCTTCTTGTCATCATTTTTTTTTTGCTTCCCCTTTAAATCGCATAAAAATTTATTCATTCATGCAATAAGCTATGACGAATTTAGCAAGATACGATTGTAACATAACAAATACAGATTCTTCAGTACTTTTCTGCTTGACTATAATGTAATTTATACCATGTTAAAAAACAAACATACTATAAGGTGTTTATTTCAATTATCTAGAAGACCAGCAGTAGAAATTTCTATACCTTATTTATTTTCATTTATTCATGAATGAACAGCCGCAATAAATGAAGGAGGAGGAAAAAATTTGACATAAAAGTTCAATATCATTTACTATGTGCGAAGATTTTTTATGTGTTTGTATTGATGTTTTTATAGCATTGCCTTAAATGTAACTCATAAAGTCGGACATAATAAAATGTGAACGAATGATAAGAATTTTGTGTGAGTCATTCTTTACAACAAGAGTTTGCAGGTGACTCATAAAATTATATTTTTGTCAATGAAAATGAATATATTAATATATTGATGACGTTGTCTTTCTGTGTATTTTTTGCATCGTATTCACAATGTTATTTTTAATTGAGAGCTCTCATTTTTCTCGTTAAATATCAATTTGTAAGTCGTAAAAAGAATAATTTTCATTTGATCTCTTTATGAGGTGAAATAAAAGACGATATATAGGACTAACCGGTTCCTTTAAAAAATTTAATTTGATTATAATGCAAATGAGTGCTCCAAAACAACTGCCGGAAATTAAGACTGTATGTTAAAAAATTTTAATTTTCCTTCATCGTCATTGTTTGAAATATAAATTTTAACAAGTCGTTAATGATTTTCATTATTATTATATTCTGCATCAAACTTGTATTATGGAAAATAGAAAGGTGTGCTTCACACAACAACTCTTGGCACACCTAGAAAATGCTAAAAATTTCCACAACTTGACACAAATTTCACTCCATACCTATTTTCTCTTCTCGCACGAGAAAAAGTTAGCTGCAACAGTAAAGTATTTGAGCCATAATTAACTGAAATAACACCCATCATTAATTATATCAGAAGCATTCCAAAAAGTTGAAAATAAATTTAAAGAATTCTTTTTTAGTGTTTTATAGAAGAGCTCTTCCTCATTTCTTCGTTTTATTGCTCTCTCTTTGAACGTGGGTGGCTTAGTGCTTTTACTAAATAGATTAATAATAATCCACATACTTAATTTTTCATTAAATGATGAATTTCGACATGAAAGGAACTACTTCTGCATGTCATGCCTAAATGCATCTAAACATAAACAAAAGTTGTAAGAGAAGGGAAACAGAGACTTGACAAATTTAACCTTGCTCGCCTAAAGTAAAAGCATATGTATAGCATTGAACAAACGTCAGCGGCAACGGATATATTGTATCATAATAATAACAATGAAAAAGCAAGTGTGCGTACAGTTCCATTGAATAAGTAAGTCGCTTGGCTATTTGACAATTTACGATCACGAACATCATCATTATTCTATATTGCGTGACCTTGATTAATGGCACTCGCCTACACATTAAATAATAATATTTTATTACCGTAAAATATTTCTATTAGATAACACAATCAGAATTTTTTCTCACCAAATGCCGGGGCAAATGAAGTGTAAGTGTGTAAATTAAAAAAACTAAAAGAAAAAGGAGAAACTTACACTTTCAAAGTGGCTCGTGCTATAAATAAACATGATGTTTATACAATCTATAGTTTCACATTGCATCACATTCATTTTTTATGACTTTGTAGTGGTAAGTGGAGATTCTATATGAGTCACTTTACTCTGCAAAAAAGGCATTAAATGACGTCAGTTAAAACAGGTTTTTGCAGAAATGACTTCATTTTACTATAAGGTGGTTGTGTACATATGTAAACAAGTGATTGATCGAACAGCTGATAAGAAAATTATTTTGATATTCTAAGAATCGTAAACTTGTAATTTGTTATGTTGAACAATTTTCAAGTTTACGTGACAATTGACGATTGTAAATTTACAATTAAAATCTGAACTTTGTTGTGAACTCAACAATTGAATTGATTTAATTTGCTTATTTTTTGCGGTATTTTATTCAATTCTCAGTGAATGAATGTATTTAAGAGATTGAATTTTATTGTGTTAAATAGATAACAGTTTATAAATTTTGTATAATGAAACATATACAATGTACGTCATCAGCAGATCCCCATGTTATTTATTTTGATTAAAATTATTCTCATTAAACACACATCACGTCGCAAAACGATATTTACATGTTTAAGTTCTCGACTTTTCATTCTCCTCATTATTGCAAACAAAACTTTCTCGTGAAAGGAGTGACTTCACATTATTTTTTCATTTCAGTGTAGGTAGACTTGTAATACAATATGACGATGCAGACATTTCTCAATATTTCGATTTTAAAATTATATTTTTGTGAAGATCATTAAAAATGGGGAGAATTTATGGGTAATAAGGTCATATGAATCTACTAAAACTTTTACCAACTGTCGAAGCATAAATAAATGTTTGATTGTTTTTACCCAGACGACTGATCATGCGTTGCATTTAACAATTTTTTTCATGAATTTCAAATCATTTTTGTATTTTAAACAATTAGTCAAAAGTATCAAAATGCATCGAATTTGATTATTTCGAATTGCTTTGAATTGAATGAGGAAAAGAGTTTGAAGAGGAAGAAATAAGAGAGAAATTAAGATCAAGAAAAGTAAGAGAAGCTAAAGAGAGAAAAAAATATATAAACATTTCTTGTAGATTGTTATTATTAACAACGTTTTTCCTCACACTTTTCTCATTAGTTGTTTAGAGAGAAGAAAAATGTTTTCATTTCAACACATTTCTTTCCATCCTAATTTTTCATTTCTTTGTAAATTAAATAAAATTGGACAGCATTCAATTAGTGTGTGAATTTTTGCTATAGAAACTTAAAAATTCACTTAAAATGTCTGTCCTACAGCAAAGCATGAATTTCGGTAGTTCCAGGTGAAGTTATTCATTATTAAGAAATATATTAACTTCGTATTTCACTACCTACATTTTTTATTATTTTTTTGCACACCACAATTAACGCGAAATGTCTAAACAATATCTTTCATCAGTGATTTAGATAAGCAAGTAATAAAACAAATTTTATACACATATTTCAATATCATCACAGAAACTCCACTAATAAAAATGAGAAAAGTATAAAGGGGAAGTCTAAATATTTTTTTGTGCTAAATTTATCCATATGAGAGAGCAGATCGTTGGCCACATGCAACCGTTTTCATGCTCATATGTTTTATTCGGAAAACAATATATTTCAATCTTTCAATTTGCGCACATTGTAAAAAAGAAGTTGAAATGCGAAAAATCGCTTCAAATTGACTTTTAAATGTTTTATGCTTTATGCACATTCTTTTTCACACTTAAACTTAATGTGAAATGATAAATTGTAGACGCCGTGGAGGCAATAAAATGTTGTGTGGAAATAAATATATACACATGAAGAAATGAATATTTCATATTTCACTCTTAAGAGTAAACTAATGAAAGTAAAAATAATTCGTTTGATGAAGTTTTTTTAACCACTGAAATATAAATCAATGATACAAAAGAAAGAATTGTGGTTTAACGACGTCACATAGAAAGTAAATAGTGAAGAAGAATGAGAAAAAAAATTATAATTTTATGATGGTACAGAATGGTATTCGTAAAATATTTGATTGCTTGCCTTTCGCTACATTTGAGCATGAGGAAGAATTATTATTGTCAAAGTAATGTCGCTCATGCTACTTCTTTTTTTGGCAAGCGAACACGAAAGTCTTTTTTGGAATACATGTTAGTTGTGTGTCTTGGAATCAGGCAATACAAATTTTCGATTTTACTTCTGTATTTGTAATATATATCACTAGAACGAAATATGAATTAATGTAGTACATACATTTTTATATTTGTACAAATATAGAGCATAACTATGGAAACGACAACAAGACCGCGAAACTCTCCTCCACCGCCGCCTCCAAAACCAAAAAATAAAATACAAAACGGTTCAGAACACAATCGGGCTTCATACAATGAGGATGTTGCAGGAAATAATAACTTCAACAACAATAATAATAACAATAACGATATAGACAGTTTTAATTTAAGAAGCAAAAAGATCACAAGTAAAAATATCACAAGCAACAGCAATAACAACAATAATTACTACTTAAGTGTACCGCCAAGTGATGAACAAGTTGTAATGACACCAAGAGGGAAAACGTCAAATTCGACAGTGATTTTGATCGAAAGAAAATTAGTAGAAGAAGTTTCCGATCGCGTGCATGTGGCTGGTGGCGATCATCAAGGAATTATCATTAATAAAGACATTGTTAAAGGTAAATTAGTTTAAATATACTTTTCATTGTTTAACAACATTTATTTATATTTTCTTAGATCAAAAATCAGCAAAAGTTGTGCCACATTTAACATTAGAGTTTCGCGTATTCTTAGTAAGTTCCAAGACCGAACAACATACACAAGAGTCTCGTACTCTGAGATTTTGGTTCAGAGATTGGTTGAAGGATGGTGAGTTGAAGGCACAAATTGCACAAGATTTCTTCAGAGAACTAGTGACACCAAAAGAATTCCCACGAGGTAAAAAGAGAAAAAACTTGGATAATTTTCAAAAATTAAAAGAAATCGTGATGTAAAAATTCTTCTCTTTTTTATTTGTCTGCGTTTAGATTATGTTGGATTTATAAAGAAAATCATGAAACTAATGCAAAAAGGTTACAACGAAATTCAATCAATTGAAATTGAATTAAGAATATTGGAGCAAACATCTGCACCACCATCTCGTCCACGTGAGTATCAGTACAGTCTTAAATATGATGACAACGACAGTGATCGTATTAATAATAACGTCATTAATAAATCGGAAACGGAAAGCTCTTTAAAATCTTCAACTGGTGTAAAAATTAAGAGAGTAAGATTTGTGGATGAAATATATGAGACATGATGATTTATCTGTTCATCAGAAATTAATTGATAATGCAATAATTGAAAGATGATGTTTTGCAATAGTCTGAAATTTTTTTGATTTATAGTGTTTACACTAATAATCTCATGCCGAAAATCATCATGTTTCGACTCCATAAATCATATTCTCAGTAAACTTCTTTCCGTGTTTTGATGGGAAATTGTTGATAGATGGAAATTTAAAATTTCTTTCTTCCACACTTGTACAATTCATATTTAAATTTAAGCAAAGCAAAATCTTAATAAAATATGGAAAAGTTTATTTTATCTATTCTGGTGATGGTTATATTTCTATTTCTATCTTCTTTTATGTGTATTTGTCATCAGCTCGGCCGGGGCACTTAATTTATTGCTTTCGTGATATCGATAGTCGATATTGTCGAGGCTTATCAGGCAGTGCAGGTAGCGTCGATTATATCATGAAGCAAATTTGGTTGGAATTCAATGGATGAAATAACATCATAATCCCTGTATTTCTGATTCTATTTCTTACACGAATAAAACATATGTGTGTGTGTTCGCATTTTCTAACAAAAAAAGACAAATATTCATGAGGTTTATAACAAAACACGCTTGCAATCACTTACTTACAAGATGCTTATTTTTTCTCATTTAAAAATTTGCAACTATTTACACCTGATGATAATAAAAGTTTTTAAAATAAAAATGTTTTCATGTCTCTTTTCTTGTTTCTCTATCTCTGTTTATTTATTGTGTTTAATGATGTTGCAAAAAAAAGAGAATTGCCGCTTTCTTAATTGCTTAATTAAAATGCAACAAGTTAATGTAATATTTTTGCTTCACCTTTAATCTCTCGTCTCTCATTTCATTCATTATAATACATTCCGTGATAAGTGCATATTATGGAAAAAAAATTCAAAACTTTACAATAAAGTTTGTCATCATCATTCAAATGATCGATCGCCTAGTATCATTGTATTCGTATGTGCTTGTGTGTCTATGAAACTTTTCATCATTTGGAAAGCTATCGATTTGTTTGAATAGCAAAAAAATAATAAAATGTTCGATTTCCGTGCTAGCTAGCCTAATAAAACAATTATAGTACAATTTTCACTCGTGTTTACATCAAAGTCTCTTTTTAATTCGCATGGGCTTTTATGAAAAAATCAAGGCTATACGAAATAAATATTATAATGACGCTTTCTGTGGATAAAGAAAGCGAAAAACAAGAAGAGTCAGAAAGTTGTTTTATTTTATTGATTTTAATGAAAATTGAGCTCGCGTGATTGCAGAAAAAAAATTCCTGTCGAAAGAAATGAATGAGAATGAGAAATGTTCAGATAATTTGGTTAACAGCAATGAACTTTCATGTCTTTGGGTTTTGCTTTTCGCTCACTCTTTTGTCAATTTGATTTCATCAAAATAACTCAATTAACCCCATCATGTGAACTGTCGTAAATCTGAGAATAAAAAATTAATTTTTCTTATCAATAGTTTTAAGAATTTTGTGACATGTCATGTGTTGAGTGACAATTTTTTGAATCATTTAAAATATATTAATATTCATTATCATCTTTTTACAGTATCAATTGAAAATGACGAATTTGAGGTTATTCCCTTGACACCGGAAAAAATACTTGAACTTATTGAACAAGCTTATCCAAATCCAGTTGCTGTCGATGATCTTGCAAGGTAGATAAAAGATATTTTCATCCTAAAAGAAATCAAATTCTATTTCTTCTCTGTAACTAGGGATTATGGATGGCCTGAAAGTGAAGTTTATACAATCATTTTATCATTACAACAACGCGGTCTCATCAAAGCCATGGAATTCAATTCGTTTACGAGAATTCATCATGAAGATAAAGAGATTAAAGTTGTTAAGCAAATGCCCACAATTGCATCTAACAAGCAACCAACAATTGCCATTATTACTGCACAATATTGTGAGAAAATTGCTGTCGACTCAATGTTGGAAAACAAAGAAACATTTGTTCGTTATACCACAGTCGGTAAGTCATTGAAAATATTTTTAGAATATTTTGTAAAGAAGATGAACCTTAGTTCAACTATTATCATATGTTTCTATTAACAAAACGAATGATTATGAGAAAGCAATAATTTAAAGAAATCAAATCAATAATTTTTTTATTAACATTTATTCTATACCACCTTTCCTTTTTCCGAATAAAATATATCCTGCTACATAAATCAAATGAAATAAATATATGACAACGTACACATAAAACAAACAAAACTATAATAAATGTATGTAGCAACATCACCTGAGCGTCCAATCAATGGTCTTGAAAGACGTAAAAGAAAGAAAAGTCGATTTGGTAAGCACCTATCACTGTCACAGGAGGCATAAGAAAATGACGCTTCTGTTGCTTCTATTATTGCAATAAAGTCAAAATTGTGTACCGTAAATTGTGTGTCTCTCACTCACGTAATGCTGTTGAAAATAGAATTATTTTTTTGATAAGGATAAGAGCAACGAATTTTTTATATAACGCATACAAAATTTCACAAATCATACCTCATAAAAAGTGTATCAATCATCATTTGCTCACACACATACATTCATGCAATATCTACTTTATATTGCAAATTTCACATTGAACAAAGTTGAATTTAATCATCAATATGGTGCTTGGTCACAGAATTTTTTGTAGTTTTAATATTCACGTTTTGTACATGTTTTAAATGTTTTTTTCATCGCACACACCTGTGTGTTTTTATTTATATATTTTTAATGATAATAATCGCAATATTTATGCATATTTTTAGGTGAGTCGAATGTGTATACTCTTGGAAATATTGGAGCACATAGAATCGTCAGCACAAAATTACCATCTGTTGGAAGTTCACGTGAGGCATCAATTGCAGCCGGAAATACATGCACGCGTTTATTGGGAACTTTCCAAAAAGTCGATTACGTTTTCATTGTTGGTGTTGCAGGCGGTATTCCTCATTACACTGATTATAAGAAACACGTTCGTCTTGGTGATGTTGTTGTCTCTTCTATACCATCTGATCATAGTTTTTTCAATGGAGAGTCAAAAGAGAAGCCATATTGTTATGTCTATAGTGATGGTGAAGAATTCAAGACATTCTATCCTGTAAATCCATGTCTACAAGAAATTGCAAAATCACTACAAGTACAAATCGATGGAAAGAAACCATGGGAAACGTACTTTGAAGAAGGATTAATTCATTTGAAAGAGAAAATTGAAAACGATTTTACTAGACCAGCAGCAAACACGGACAAACTTTACATGAATATTGGAAATAGAGATGTTATCGAAGTCAATCATCCAATGCCATTAGACACAACAGATGCAAATGAAGTGCCAACAATAAGACTTCATGCTGGTCCCATTGGTAGCGGTTATGAATTAATCAAATCAGATACACTTAGAACAGAGTTCGCTAAGCGTTATGGATTGCTAGCGACAGATGTTGAGTTCAACTCTGTGCTAGACAGTATTGTTGGCAACTGTAGAGACAGCTTTATGCTAGTTAAGGGCATTTCAGATTATAAAGATGGTACAACCACAAAGAAATGGCAAAATTATGCTTCTCTTGCCGCAGCATCTGTTATGAAATCAATCATTTGTGCAATGGATGCACCAACAAACGTTTAAAATGTTTTTTGACTATTTTGAGATTTATTTTTAAAATTAATATGACGTATGATGAATTACCTATTTAGCATTGTAAGAGTTAAAATTAACCCAGTAACAACTATCTAGTTTCAACATACCAAAATATTAAACATCTTTTTGTTAGAAGAAATTTTTCCTTCTATGTATTTAAAATAATGAATTTTTCATGAATGTTGACGCATTATTTAATTAAATATTTCTTCAAAAGATTTGAATTATTTTGAAGTTAAATGGAATAAAAATCAATTTCATAAATTAAATAAATGATGGCTTTTATTTATGTCCTTCAAATTTCAGATGTTATGAAATTTGCATGTAAAACATGACCGTTAAAAAACATAAAGAAATCAATAGTGGAGAATGCGATCATTCTTCGATCATAAAAAGAGTAGTGCTGAAGTCAAAAGCATATAGTTGAGAGCGATCTATAAGGTTTCTTTTTTTTCGATGCGTAAACATAAATTTATTAATTTCACAAGAAAAATTGCATTTTAAAAAATGCAAAAGGCGCCATCCGGTAATGGCCAATTAAAATTATCCGGAAACATCATCTTATCCAATAGTAAACCGGTAAGTGAGATGAAATTTAAGTTTTAAAATTTAATTGCGATCATTTTTCTTAACACAATATATAAAAAAACGTCTCTCTCGCTCTTTCTCTTCTTCTCATGAAGCCAAAATCACAACAACAACCACCACAGCAACAGACAGCAATATCAAATATCCCGACACATAAGCCAACAAACAACTTTCAACATACTTTACCGCGTTACAATCCACCACCAACTATTCCACTCGCAAATAGTAATAACAACAATATTCCAGTTAGAAGACTTCAACGAGGACGTTTTTCTGCAGGAGCAATTCCGCAATCTGCATCATTACTTCCATCAGCAGTTAACTCATTACTTCATCATCAAACGCCACTTGCTTCTCCGGCTCTTTCAACAGCATCGACTGCACTTTCAGTTCCTGAAAACGCACAAAAATCTCATATTCCATCATATCCATCATCACGTATTCCTACAGAGAGTATGCTCAAATTTCAAGTACGAAAATCAGAGGCTGAAACAGCAACTACTAACGGAAATCAACAAGCACCTCCGACATCAGCAAACGCACCAATTACATCAACTAACGCGCAAATACAGGTATTATATTCATTAAAATATTTTTGTACATTCTTTTGTCTGATAAGTGATAAGTGCCTTCTTCTTAAGTGACCTACATTGAGTGAAAGTTTTTTTTTGACTTTTTACTATTTCGTATTGTATGCATTGTCTGTCTCCTCTTGAGTATTTTTTTTTATTCGGGAACCTGTTAAATAAAGCACAAAAAAAAGGCAAACGAAGAGTGACGAGAGTGAGTGAAAGGAAAAAAAGATTTTGCATTTAACTCTTTTTTTTATGAATGAAAGATTAAAATGAGAAAAGAAAATGTAAACGGAGGTGTGTAAATGCGAATGCGAGAGAGAAAAAAAGTTGTTTTGCTATGCAAGTTATTGGTAAAGTTGCTGCCATTGAAAGGAAAAGTGAATGAGAAATTATATGATCATTTTATAATTGTAGCGCATTAGTGTGTTCAATAAGCGTGAGATTCTTAATTGTTTACCTCTTTATGTTTTTCTCTTTCATTTTCTATTTGTTATAGAATTTAATAGCAGAACTACGTGCCTTAAAAGAAGCTAATGCTCGTCTCATAGATGACAATCAAGAGTTACGTGATTTGTGTTGTTTCCTTGATGACGATCGACAAAAAGGAAGAAAATTAGCTCGTGAATGGAATCGATTTGGAAAATATACTGCAAGTGTCATGCGATCAGAAGTACAAGCATATCAAAATAAATTACGGCAATTGGACGAAAAACAACAAGAATTGATAAGAGATAATTTGGAATTGAAAGAATTGTGCCTTGTAAGTTAATTCTCATAAAAATTACTTTTTGATAATCAATTAATGCTCATTTTTATTAATTTTGCAAGTATCTGGATGAAGAAAGAAATAGAAATACTGTAGTATGTGGAAATTGTGGAGCACCTACATCAGGCAGCTTGTTAAGAGACGATGGCGATGGTTCGAGTTCTTCAACTAACGCAGATGAACCAATAAGATATTTATCGGTAAATCAATGGCGTGTGGCAGAAAAAAGTTATTTTTAGAAATTCTAATGACTATTTTTTCGGCAAACAGGAGTACAACTATAAAGCATCATCAACAGCGCCTCAATCATCACAGCCTGCATCAGCAACAGATCAAACACTTCACTATGTACGATCGCTTGAGAATAAAATTCGTGAATTAGAGCAAGGAACATCAGAATCACACAAACGACCTGAAGCTTTGATAAGAGCACTTCAACTGCTAGAAGTACGAGAAAAACTCGAAAGAAACAGCTCAAATGAACCATTGGTTCGTGAAATGTACAACAAAGTATTAAAGAAGCTCGAACAAGAAACAACAATTGATAATTAAGCATTAACATTATTTACTGTTATACTTTCCTTTCTTATTCCTCATCTTATTTAATTGTCTTCCCTTTTCCCTTAATCCTCCTTGTTTCGCATTTAAGGACAATAGCATTTGACAAAAATGGAATCTCAATGCATTTTTATATTTTTAAAAGTGTAGATCTTAATATTTTTCGTACACATGAACATTGACAATAAAGAGAATTTATTTTTTTTATATTATACTGAAGAATAATTTTGCCATCTTTTTTTTCTTGAAATAACAAAGCTACTAAAACTAAATTCCTATATATTTTACGAGTAACAACTGCCTTCAATTATTTTTTTTGACTAATTCACAAATTTTATTTTCCCTCAAATATAATTATTTCCACGAAATTAACTTTTTTTGCTTTCTTGATTTAATTTGGGGGAAATGTTCCACATCTCTCTTAAGTTTGGAATCTTTAACACGAAAAACTATAATATTTTTAAGTGTGGATGTCAAATTGAAGATTTGAAGGTAGTTACTGGCGGTTAGTGCTTTATACGGGTGCCTTTTCGACTAATTTGAACCAGTGACCACACTCGCATCTTTTTGGATGTCCTTGATAAAGCCACATCCAATTAACATATGTCTGATCTTCTTCACCTAAAATATTATAATAAATTAGAATGCTCTAGGTATGTTAACAAACTTAGTTCTTACATATACAACCGACCAAACGAGCATCAAATGCTGATGGAATTAAGTTTGGGTTTTCTTTAGTGCCTGGTCCACGTTTAAATACTTTCATGTCAAAGGGATTATCATTGCCGGCAGCTTTGGCAAGTAATTCTCTCTTCTCAAGACCAGTTGCATGTTCCAATGGATCATTCATCACTGAAAATAATGATATGAAAAAATCAATATTATGGCATAGGTTAACGAAAGTACAAGAATAATAATCTTAAAATGTTGCATTTGACTCTTTTACATTGTATACAATGATGTCATTGTTTAACTATTAAGCTAGATGTTACAAATATTACTATTAATCATTCAATAAAACAAATTTTAGCCGATATTATGTGAAATAAATGTTATGCAACGAATTATCAACTAAAAATTTTACGGTAGTCGAAAAATCTCACTGTATCATAATACTCACTTTTGCAGAAACGAACTGGAGTGAATTGTACATTTCTACGAGCTGCTGCGAGCACGATGCGACCAGTCAAAGACGCCATTTTTGTGGTATTTTTGTAAAAATCAAAAAAGAAAATTTTTTTCGTCGCTCGATTTTTTTTGCTCTTAGAATTAAAGATCAATTTGATCTTAACGAGGGGAAGTAAATTTTCATTTTGAATTTCAGAAAATCGTTAAACGTTAACAAAACATAAAGATGTCTAAAAAGAAGATGAAGTTTTAAGTATATGCTATAAGAGAATCTAAAATAGATAGAATAATGAGGGATTTAAGAAATTATTATCTACACTGCTCAATTTGATTTTCTCTTTGTTTTATCGCGATCATAAAATGTATTAATATTTTATTCGTACGCAAATTTTTGCCGGCAATCACAACACTAATTTATGTAAGCAACAGTCAAGTAGTGAACACCAAGAGCTCTCGTGTGCATATCATTTGCATTGGAATATGTTAGTGTCATGGAAAATCTATTTTCCTCAAAAGCTCAATACACTTTTTCTCTCTTTCTCTTCAGTTCTTATTGAACCGCACAAACGTTAACAATAAAAAGTATTTTACTCGCATGTGAGTTCTTTGACAGAAATTCAATTTTATATTAACTATTAATAGTGCAGGAGAGTGTTAAACAAAAAAAAGTTCAAAAGCATTGTAAAACTCGTGTTATTGCAATTAGAAGAAAAAGCAAAGTTTGATAAATTGAGTTCAAGAATTATTTACCCAAGTGCGATGTTACATTTAAAAGCACATCAATTATTATTACCCTTTATCTATTAGTCCAAATAAAATAAAATTCAATAATAAACAGATAGATAGATAGACAAATAAAGAAAAAAAATTGAGGACATTGGACAAGTGAGCGGTTGTGGGTAGTATTTTCATTACAAACTAATCTATCGATCAAAAAGTAGAAAGCGCAAGATAAAAAGGAAAAAAAGTTTTTCTCTATGCATACAAATAAACGGACTCGAACTACAATCATTTATCCTTTCACCGCATGTTTTACTCAATGAATCGTTTTTAATTATTTATGAGAGAATGGCATTTGCTGTATGGACTGAAGCATTTTATTTCATTAAACACACGATACGATAATAATTTGAAAATTCTCATTTTCTTGCTCTCTTTTTCTCTCTTTGTCAATAGATAGTTCATGTAACGACATTTTAAAATTACTTTGAAGCTTCCAAACCACATAGACAACAGCAACACGAACGATAGAAATAGAAACGGAAACGGAGGAAAACGTAAAACGTTGGCTCGCTTGCCCGCTCTTTTACTTACCTCGCTCTCTAGCTATTACGTACAGGAAAATATTTTTCATTTATTCTGATCAGATGGTGAAAGAACATTGAAGGGATCAGACATATAAAAACAGTGAAGAGTGAAAAATAAAAGTTTCTTGCTATTACATTGAACTTTATTCATAAACCTTACTTAATAGCAAGGATATAACATAGAAAATAATAATTTGCATGTGCCGACCGACAGTCAGTGTGCTATACTACAACGATGTGAATAAACTTTGTAATTTATGCAAAAAAAGAGGAAAAAAACATGCAGTGCTTTATTTTCGTGATGATGACCACCCTATAGGCTGAAATTGTGCTATTTTTCTTTTAAACGAACTTTTGTGTGTTGCATTAGGTCAGTGTAAAATTAATTAAGTGAAAGATTTTACTAAACTTGAATTAATTTTTAATTCATAAAAGGGAGTGTGGTGCCAGTAGTTGTTGGAAATGTTTAATTATTTTTACTATTCATTGAGTGATATGCAAATAAGAAATTATGTAAATTCGTTGAATTCTCTCGTTTACACTTATTAGTATTTAAGATTACATCAAAAGAAGTGAATTGTGAAGGTTGAAAACTTTTAATCAACTGCAAAAGTGTGCGACGTAAAACAATAATGAGTCGAAGAAAAAGGAATGTTAATGGTGCCCATGGACTCTACTTCCATTCGTCTGTACCTAAAGGTAAATATTACAACAAAAAGTGTTCATTAATTGCGATTAATTGAATTATCCTTGAACAAATGTAACGATTAAACTCTTTGTACTATCTATGCTCTTAATGACCCAATTCTTCTTTTTCTTTCGTGTCTAAATAATGTTCTGTAATAAAAAAATATTATTAATGATTTCCTTTCCCCTCTTTCGATTGGTGTCAATATATAAAATAGACACACAAGCACATATAATAGTGCGTGCATCTTAAATAAGAATATTTAATGCACGCAGGTGAAAATGTTGCTCACTTTTTCTCCATTTTACTTTATGACTCCACTTATATACACAGCATGAAATTGAATTTATGCATTGTATTGAGTGAGTGGAAAAGAGATAATAAATAATAAACAAAAATGTGTTTGAACACATTCCTCATATCATGCATGAACACAATTATTGGCAGCAATTTTTAGTAATAATTCAAAGCAATAAAAAATGAGAGAGCTTTTGTAAATTTGTAAACAATAAAAAATTTTCATGAGACAAAATTTGAAGAATTCGTTTTACTTCTTACAACACGTGCATGCAAATTCTTTATCACAGTTTAATATACCGAGAAAAATTCGTTCACTTGACTATTATTTTACCATTTTCGATATTTATTGCTCACCTATGCTAATATTGTGTGTGTCTTTTTCTGAAGTATTGAAAATATTTCTTTTTATGAGCTCACATATGCACACACAAACACTCATTTTGATTATATTATGACTTTCTTAGACAACTAAGTAATGAGATTCACAAGGTCAAATTTAAGTAGTTATTTTTGGTTATAAAATTTATTTTTGTCTTTTCAATTTTTTTTCTTGCTTATGTTAAATTCATTTGGAAAGAAAGATTTAATTATTTTCGACTGGAATAAGCCAGAGAGTTCGGGTGTTTACATATAGTAATTGTTTTCGAACTTATTTATTATTAATGATCGTAAACGAAGCTTTTATTTGTTAGCTTTTTTGCCCTTTCTGACATCCAATAATTTAATATTTTTCCGATTGGATGTATGGTTAATTATTAATAATTTTCCAATGGATAAACAAGCTTCGTTAGGGACACTTTCAATAATATTGACTCAGTCGTTTGTGTTGCATAGAACTAAAAGGATTAAAACTCTTAAAAAGTGAAGAAATAATTAAAATATTTATTTTTCCATGATGGCTGATCATCAAGGTAATGGTAAAGATTTATTATAGCTTTATTCAACTCTGGAAAATTATTAATTATGTGTGTCATTAAGAGCAATTAAATACCATCTTTGTCCTAAATTAATCGCAATTAAATGAATCATTTTGATGAATTTTTAACGCTTAAATTTTCCCAACAAAAATGATGATGACGTTTTATATTCTAGTTTATCCAAATATCGATGATTTTGGTAAAATTCAATATGAATTTACAAAAAATATTGCCAGCAAAACGAATGGTAATTTTCCAGAAGAATTCTTTTTCTCTCATTATTAAATATTCAAGCCAATAAAATCGATATTCATTGTCCATTTTTTTTCTACCTACATTTTAATAAATGTATGTATAGCGTTAGTCATCAAACCGTCAAACATACGAATTTGGATTCATGATAAGGATATAGATAAATTAATGAAAGTAGTGCTAGAGGGTCATGGACAAAAGTTGCGACAAGAGATATCAAGTAACACAAAAGTTAAGCGGTTTCTTGAATATGTTCCTCATTTTTTGGGGCTAATTAAATCCATTCATACTGCTGTCATCGAAAACAATATTGAATTGCTTCGAGCAAAAACTTCACCACCTGTTCCGCCTCAAATGTTATCGTGCAAGGACGCTAATGGACTCACACCATTACATAAAGCAGCTGGTCTTGCTCACACGAAAATTCTCGAGTATTTACTTGAAGTTTGGCCAAATGCTGTTCAAGAAGTTGATAATAGCGGAAAGAGTCCTTTACATTATGCAGCAGCAACAAAAAACAATGAAAGAGCTTTTAATCTATTAGTTCAAGCAGGTGCCGATGAAATGGCAATGGACGGGGTAAATGGAAAATTTTAATCAAGAATTTTTTTCCATTTCTCTAATTTGCTTAATTAACATTTTGCATGCATATACAGAGAGGAAAAATGCCTTCATATTACAAGAAAATTAAGAATAGTGAAGAAATTGATCGAAATTTATTAACTATTATTCCTGATGCTCCAAGGATTGCAGAGCAGGTGTTTTTGTTTTTATTCATTATTTGCAATAAGAAATTTTAAATTTATTTTTATTCAGGGTTTTCCTTCTAATTTCACTTGGGACATTCTTCCTGCTAAATTTTATGAAGCACCACTTAGAGTTGCTCATTCTGAGCTTAATTTAAGTAATAGTGCTAATGATGTTGGATTAAAGCCATCAGTTTCATCCTTTGAAATTATCAGTAGAAGAGAAAGTATAAATAACAATGGTGAAGAAGAAATACATGAGGAAGAAGTTATAAAATCGAAAACTAAGAAACTTGATCGACCAAAAAGCTTTACGTAAGATATTTTTTTAATTTTATAAAAGAATTCAAAATTTTCTAAAATTTGTCATTTAGTAAAAGAGATGTTAATAATAATTCAGCAAAGAATGAACCAGAGCCAGTAGAAGAAAATGATGACGATGATGTAGAAACCGTACAAACAGCTGAAGCTGAAACACTTTTACCAACTAAAACAGAAAATATTGATGATAGCAATGAGAATAGAGTGGACAATGACGAGCAAGATTATCCAAACGAAACGGATAATGTGAGTGTAAATAAATCAAATCAAATTCAACCACAATTTTCCATCTTCCGTGTGTCTTCCCATATCAACCATATGAAGAAATGAAACGCAATTTGTTATATCATAAAAGTGACACAAATTATATATATGTGATTAAAATGAGTCATCGGAAACTTTTCTTCTGTCTATCTTTTTTACCTCAGTTTATTTTTCAAATTACACTTTCGTGACAAAATAATCAAGTTAGAAATTCCTATAGATCATATTAATTTAGTTATTTACACACTAAATTGACACTTCTGAACAATTAAAATCATGCAAATAATGCGAAATTGTTCAAAGTATTGCACGCCACTATTTTTAAACTTTTAATCTTTCTAAGCTTTTGCACATAGAAATTTTTCAAAATTTGCACAAGCATTTTGTAAAATGAAAATATTTGGAATGAAGAAAAACTTTGATTTGCACAAAAACATAAAGCTATAATGTCTCAAAAAAACATATAACAAACAACATCTTCAGTCCAGGCACAACACACTTGCCATTTTCTTGTCCATAAAACTCAGTTCAATAACATTTCTCTTTCAGAATGTTGTTAATGATAGTAATGATGTAGATATTGAAAATGTCTTAGAACAAGAACAAGAAAATGTTGATGCCTCGCTTGCAAATCATGAAGAAAATGGCGATAATAATAAAGAAGAAGAAGAAGATCAAGAGCAAGAAAATAATGAAGAAAATGCAGCAGAAGAAGAAAATCAAGAAGATGAATCGATGACAATTGTCAATAATAATGACGATTCAGCTTATGAAACCAATGGAAATGAAATTGTGAGTCGTATTCAATCGTCAGACACAAATAATGATGAAGAAGATAATGAGTCAGAAACAAATAATGTCGATCAAGAAACGGGCGAAACACACGAAGAGGAAATTATGCCCCTTGAAGTCTTGATTGAGCACAAGGCAGACATTTTAATTATTGATAGCAATGAACATTCTGACGATTCAAATTCAAATAAAATTGATGAAGATGAAGAAAATGCTTTGAGTGAAAATGAAATAGAAAATGATAAAGAAGTTCAAGTTATTGAGACTGTGGAAATTGTAGAATATATAATTCAAGAAGGGCCGAGTGCTGAAAATCCCAGAGAAACTGGAGACAGCACAGTTGAGAATCTTAAAGAGGTACATACATGAAAACGCAAAAAGAATTTCTTTTTTTATGATTTTGAAGATGATTTTAATCACAATTTGTTAATTGTATTATACACATCAACACCCTGCGCAAAACACCCTAAAATTAAGTCAACTGCTTAAACTATATTTTCAGTAACTAATTTTCAACATATTACCATGTCTCTCTCCCTCCATGTACTTTCTTCTTTTATCATTTAACTCCTGTGAAAATTTTGTTGAAAAAAAACTCTAAAAAAATAAAAAAAAAATTAGGACGAGAACATGTCGGAGGGCGAAGATGGTGAAGATGATGAAGAAGAAGAAGAAAATGATGTCAGTTCGCCTAGTCCACCATTCGAAGGTGTCATTCGTGAGGAGCCCGAAAAACAAAACGAGTCGCAAGGCGGTGAATTTGAGAAACAAAATGAAGAAAATGAGCCAGAACAAGAAGTAAATATAAAAGTTAATTTTTTCTTTCTCTTTTTCTCTATTAATTATGACATTCACGTGTGCTATTGAAATATGCTTTACTCTATACATAACATAAAAAGTCAATGAATGACTGTTATTATAGTCAATTATTCATTTTTGAGTTCATGAAGGATCTGTTTGAATATGAAAAATATTTATAAATATTTTAAACAGTATGATCATTAGTGAACTCAATGACAGAAAACAAAACTTACATGAAAAACAATTTTTTCTGCTACTCTTGTGTCTTAAAGCTTTGCAATTTCTTTTTTGCGTTTCACGCTATTGCTCGTTATATAGATAGATAGATAGATGACTTGCATGACTTTCTGTACTTTCCCATATACATATATTCCTAGTATAGCGCATGTTTATGTACTCAAAACGTCAATTTTATATCAACAATGTTTAAAAAGCATGAAATACATATATGAGAATTAACAATTAATAAATCATTCAAAATTTACAATTTCTCTTCATTTAACACAAAATCACTATTAATTTAGGATGGTATCCAAAAGATAATCAATTCAGGCGACATGGAACAATTAGCAGCATTGGTTTTAGATGGTAATGGAAAAAAGCTCGTTGGACGAATATCGAAACAGCCAGATATTCAAGCCTTTCTCGAAAATGTTCCCATATACATGGTAATTTATATAGTTAAGCTCATTGATGGCAATTAATTGATGAATAAATTATTTGATTGGCTAATTGTAGAGCAAGATTCGTAAAGTACATACTGCTGCGCGAGAAGGCAGTCTTCGAGATTTACAAGCCGCATTAGATCGTAGAAAATTCTCAACGGCAAAGGACGAAATTTCAGCTAAAGGTGAATTTACCAAAAAGAAAAACTCATGAAGTTTCTTATTAATGTGTGAAAATTTTTCAATTCAAGGAACGTCGCCATTGCATGTAGCCATCATTTTCGGTCATACAGGTATGTAACAACAATGTTTAAAGTTTGCGTCACTCTTGGGAAAATGTCTTAAAAGTTAATTAATATTTAATTGATAAAGGAGGAATAGATTGCGTGTTCACTTTTGATTGGAAATTTTTCAACATGAAAACCTTGTATCATTTTAGAACTTTCAATTTTTATTGTCCTCGATAGTGTGTGTTTGCTGTCAGAGCAGTAAGGTGGACTCTTTCATTTTCTTTTCTATTTAAAATTTTTAAATTTTTAAAAACTACAAGACCTTGAACATACACACACATATTGGTTATTGAAATCGATATCCTTTTTAAAACTTAAATTACTTTTGATATGAATATCGCTCTAACTCGGTTTCAGTGTTTAGTTTCAATTTGGTCATTTGAGTGTTTAGAAGCATTGATAATGTCTACTGAAAATATAAATAGTGATTCTGAAGTTGAACAAGAGAATGAAAGTGAATATATTTGACTTTATTTTGTGTATTGACTTAGTTAATTGCTCAAATAAATTTTCTCTCACACTATCTAGCAATTATCCGATATTTGGGTTCACGATTTCCTGAAACACTTCAGGCTGTCGACGAAGACAATAGAACAGCTTTACATTACGCAGCAACAATCAAGGACAACGGACATTTTTATAATTTATTAGTAACCCTCGGCGCAAATCCGAAAGCACTCGATAATGTAAATTTTTAATTAATTCGACATCATTAATCGATAGTTTAAAAAATTTTCTCTTTCACTCTTCTTCAGTTTGGAAAGACAGCTGAATTTTATTTGAATCATGATGAATCAGATAAAATTTTATCACACAAAGATTTGTTACGTAATTTTGGAGCTGCTGAAGAATTGGCAGATGAAATGTTAAATGATCAAGGTACATTTTATGTTTTCTAAATCACACCACTTGCACAATTAACAATAATTTATGATTTTATTTTTGATAAACATTTAATTCAATGAAAATTTGTTATATGATGAGCTTTTCTTTGCGCGTTTTTCGTGTAATTACATCAATCATTGTCTCAAATATAGTTAGGTAGGATATAAATAAATTTTTTTTATAGATACTTTTTAGTTTATTCAATATTCATTTGGGTAAACTGACTTGTTGACTAAAATATAGATAGATGAGGTTAAATTAAATTTTCAAACTTTATTGGAACTATTTTTATCATAATCAATGATGATTTTCAGATATAGAAACAGAAGATGACTCGAAAAACGCGCAGACAAATCCTGCTTGCAGTCATTTCTAGCATGTTGTTGAATATTAATCATTAAATATACTTATAACTCACTAATATGATTCAAAAAAATTCAAAATTAAGTAACTGTATGTGGCAAACAAAACAAATAGCAAAATATTTCTTAATCCATGAGAAAAACTTAAAAAACTTTGTCTAGTTCCCGACGATTATCATAGTGCGAGAAGAAGATTGGACGATCCAGATGTTCTAACAACCCTCGAAAGATGTTACAGACTAATTCAAGATAAGCGTGCTTCAATATTTGATCAACCCGTAAGTAGAAATGGTTCATTAACTGGAAGTGCTTCATCTCTGCGACTATCAGTTACTTCGTATCTTGCAAAGTTCCTTAAACGACCTATTTTCGAGAAAATTAAACATCGACAAACGCGACTTGATCACAATCTTTTCGACATCATTTGGCCAGCGATGAAAAAGACTTCAAATGAGAGAAAAATTGATGAAGATTTAAATGCTGGTGTTATTGCTCCTGATTTTGATGTCTATGTAGTATTTCAAGAATTCTTTGTGCCATTGATCAAAGATCTTCATGGAATTGGACAAAAAGAAAGTTTCAAAGAACATCCACGAATGGAATATTTTCCACCTTATATTATTGAAACTGATGATGATCTTTATCAAAGTCCCATACACAATCCAATCGAAAGCAATGTTGACAAGAGTGGTGGTCTAATTCAAGACATTCACTGGAATCTTGATACTCATGCAAAATGGGTCTTAGGTGGTGTCGTCGAATGCTGCAGAAATTTAGAAGAATTTGAATTACCACTTAATTTGACAATAGGAAAAATTGAGCAATCAGAGAGAATAATGACTGGAAAGCTGTTGAGTAGGGAGTTTTCAGCAGCTATTAATGAAGATAGTTTAGGACAATATTACACGATGAATGAAGTTCTTGAGAATCCTTCAGAAATAAGAACTGTGCTTGCTACAAATGGTCTATTGATTCCTTTATTAGATCATTCAGATCCTCAACAACAGCCTGAATCACAAGCAATAAATGGTCCATATTATCCATATGGCAGAGGTGTTTATATCAGTGCGAGTCGAACACTTGTCGCATGGATAAATGTACAAGAGCATTTAAGAATTTTAGCTTGTACACCATTAAATCAAGTTGCTGACATTGGAATGGCTTATAGTAAAGTTGGTAGAGCAATGGTTTTTCTTGATAAATGTTTAAACTTTCGTCATAGCTACTATCTTGGTTATCTTGCTTCACGACCTTCATTTCTTGGCACATCATTACGTCTTACAGTAACATTAGATGTGCCACAACTTAGTAAAGATCTTGACAATCTTCGACAACTTTGTCTCATTCGAGGCTTACACATGAAAACACGATCAAACTTTGACTCGATATTCATTTCAAATACACAATGCATGAGTATGACTGAATGGAAATTGCTCCAAGAATTTTGCAGTGCTGTCACAAATATTTTGCAATTAGAGAAAGATCTGTCTATGTCAAATTCTATGCACATTGCTGAAATGCTACTAAAAATTTTTCGAAAGAAGAAGAATAGCTTGGCTAATATCAACGAGTAGCTCTCTATAGTTATGCAATTTCATTCGCTTAATCGTTATGTGTACATAAGATGTTTTATTTTTATAAACGCTTCACCCTCTCGAGATATATTTGAGAGAGATATGAAAATATTATCATATTAACCATTTATGTTGGAAAGATTTTTATCTAGAAAGCTTTTTATATAAAAAATGGACATATTAAAAAAAATTCGGGTTAGTAATTTAGTGTTATGCAAATAATTTTCTATCTTTATCTGTGACTTCAATTATTATTTAGACTTTTTCTATTCTCTTCAAACATTAATTTTATTCGTAATGTTTTTAAAGAGAACAGAAAAGATTCTGCTGTAATATTTTGCCAATTATTGCTTTAATTTCTCCTCCCCTTGTCATTTATCATTTGTAAACTTATTGCAATAAAGTTTTTCTTAAACCACTTTTTCAAATAAAACTCATAAAACTAAAATAGAATCTTTCCAACAATAAAAATATCATGCACAGCTTTGGCTACATGAAAACTTTGCACAAAATTATAATTTAAGTTTTATTACGAAAAAAAGGGTGAAAATTTTTAATGCATGCATAATGATTGGCACATAAAAGTTTTTCTTTTGTTTCTTGAATTTGAGTTTAAATCAAAAATCATGTGTATGTGTGTTTTGTGTTTATTGTGAATGATGCAGAAGCCAAACTGTGCCAACAAAGAAAGTTTTCATATAACAAACTCATTGAAACTATAAAAATAAATATTAAAGTTGTTTAAGAAAAATTTTGTTTAGCGCATGAGTTAAGTATTGATTAGTTGTAATAATGTAGAAATTCTTCTTCTTTTTTTCTCTCTTTCTTTCTCTAAATTCTCTGTTGACATTGTGCTTGTATAAAATA
Organism: Polypedilum pembai; assembly: GCA_014622435.1. NCBI lineage: Eukaryota > Metazoa > Arthropoda > Insecta > Diptera > Chironomidae > Polypedilum > Polypedilum pembai. The sequence continues at coordinate 51,081 of JACWBX010000277.1, forward strand.
GAATTTAGAAGTAATCAGCCAATAGAAGTACCGTTATTTAGAACGGAAGAAGGAAGATACCTTGCGACATGTAAGAATTGTGTCACTTTTAAAATTTTCACTTTTTCTTCTCTTGAGCACAAAAATAACATTTAAATTTAAATTTTATTAGCTCTCGGAGATCCTCTAATAAAAGGTTTGACTGAAGTTGCTAATTTAAGACCCAGCGATCCCGTTCAGTTTCTTGCAAATTATCTCCAAAATTTTTCAAACGACTCAAAACCAAAGACCTCAACGATAAAACAGAAGAGAGAAGTACCAATAAAGGAAGTAGAAAAACCAAAAACTCAAACAAGACCTCCATCTAGACCTTCTTCAAGACCTGTTCAAAATCATTTTGTCAGCACAAATCACGTACCATCGGCAAAGAAGTTACAAATGGCAAAGGAAAAGAATGTTGAGAATTTCATTGATGATGATGATTTTGATACAACACCTGGAATGGATGAAAGAGGTAATTTAACTTGTAAAATTTCTTTTTCATCAGTAAATAGCTCATACATTTTTGTAGATGAACATGGACAGTCAATGCTTCATTTTGCAGCAGCAAGACAGCATGGAAAAAATGCATTATTTCAATTGATTGAAGAATCTGGTGTAAGTTTGACTTATCGTGATGAAATTTATAGAACAGCAAGAGATGTCTCACTGCAAGCAAGTCAACCTGATAACTGCAAAGAAATTGATCGTTATGTTTTAAGTCTCGCTGCAAGAGGTAAATTTTGCGTTCTAAAGAATTTTTAAAATTTTTAATTTCTGCTATGTTAGGTGATTATGAAACGTTTGTGACAATGCTACTCGATGGCTATGATCATATAATTGATGTAAATGATAATGACGGTGTAAGCATAGCTCAGGTTGCAAAAGCTCGTGGACATCATGAACTTGCAGCTTTTCTTGATCAACTTCGTGACTTTGAAGTAAGTTTTGACAGCAAATATTGATGATTGTGTAGTAAATTTTTTTTATTATAGGAAAATCGCGAAAAGTTACTTTTTGCTATACGTCATGATGATCTTGAGACAGTCAAGGAAATTCTTTCTCGCAATGATGCAGCGAAATTAGCTCGTGCAAAAAATTATTATGGTCAGTTGATCTTTTGGGTAATAAATCAATAAATTTTGATTAATTTATTCTTATTTTTCTTTTAGGTCGATGTAGCTTGCATGTGGCTGTCCTTGTTGAAAATGAAGAAATTGTCGAGTTTATTGCTGACAATTTTCGACAAACACTTCGAGTTGGTGATAATGTAAGTTAATTGCAATGCATGCTACTATAAATAAATTTTAATTGTCAATTATTATAGTTGGAAAGAACAGCACTTCACTATTCAATGGGAATTAATAATGTCGAAGCAATCAGTCGAATTCTTATCAAAAATGGTGCTAAACGTGTACTAAAGGATCTCAAGGGACGAACTGCGAGCTTTTACTATATCAACAAAGGCGATATTGCACGCTTACAAGAGGAAGAACGACTGTAAATAAATACTTTTTAGGAAATATGAATTTATTAATATTTTTAAATTTTACTTTCATTAGAGGTGACAGTGTTGAGCAATAAGAAAGAATGAAAGAGAGAGAAATATAAAAACAAAACTGGGATCAAACAATATTGATGAATTAAATATCACGTGAATGTTCTTAAATAAATTCAATCACTTATTCAATTATTATAGTGCTAATTTGTAGTCGAAACTCAATCATTAATGATAATTTGATTTTGACAATGTTAAAAAACACACAAAAGTACATTGAGAGAGAAGAGAATGGAAGATGATAATTAATGAATAAATAAATACTAAATTTGGCTCAATCAGAATATATTTTAAAAAGAACGTCATAGAAAGGATTTACTAGAGAGAAAAACAAAATATTCAATATCCGTTAGAAAGAATTGTGATTTTAATAGACATTAATTTAAATTGACATGTTTACCACGTGTTTAATTTAAATTGAGATCAATTAGCTTTGACAGCAATAAATTTATCAAATTTTATTGCATTAATGTATTAACTACTGCAACAAAAAAAAATTATCTATCTCAAATGTTGAGTGTTGTTAATTTGTTGACGTCATTTTGTGTAAATAGAGAAAATTTATTAATAAAAAACAATTGAAGTAAAAAAGTAATCGTATCTCGATTGCACATAAATTTGTTTTCAATTCACGTTTCAATTGGTGATCGAAAAAACCGCAAAATGCTTTGATAAAAAATAATGTTCAATGAAAAACTCTATTTAAAGCTACTTGTGGCCATAAAACAAAAATTTTACCACGTGTGTTGCAATTGTTTTTTTTGTTGTCTCATTAGCATTCACTTAGTGTCATCAGGAAGAAAGCAAAAGTCAATGAAATCAAGTGTACACATTAAGAATTTTATGGGAGAGTTCTTTGAGCTTATTCATGGACAAATTTGTTCAAGAATTTCTGTTAGAAAACGAATAAAAATTTCTTCTAATATTTCTAGCTCATTAAACGAAATCTTAATTTATTAATAACATCACGTATTGACCCCCAAATTACTTCATAATGAAGCTTATTTATTAAATTTTTTATTGCGATAAAATTATTGAATAACGGATCTTTCACATAAGTTTTTTTTTTCATTGCCGAAAACATCAATTAACGAGTAAAATTTAATTATAATTTCAATTTGAAATGTTTACAACTTTTCATTTCACATTTATTTATTTTTTCGTTGACAAATGTACTCTCTCAGTCTGAGAACAACAGCATAAGGTCAAGCGGAATTTATTTATTTTGCAACGATGCGCATCTTCATCAATGCATCATCATTGTCACATTTGTTCTATTCATTTACAAAAACCATTTATGGCATGTTTTTGCACTCACATTGATTAAGTGATTATGATCACAGTCGTAATGCATTGAACTTATTTAGCGAGAACGAGAATAAAAATTACATCAGAAACAAATTCTCGAGTGAGAAAAAAATGCACATTCGCATGTCGCGGAAATTAACTATTAATTTTCAGTAAACCAATATGATTCGGTTGAATCCGATCCTGACTTGCATCTCATATTTTTACTTGATTGAATGGAATTTTATCAATTAAAATACATCGTGTAAATTGTCATGGTTTGTCGCAATTTGTGTAAACATGAAAAAAAATTCAATGCAATAAAAACAAATCTCAGGACTTTGCTTTTTTCCTGATAACCTCTTTTTACGATGTCATCATGTTAATTATTATTTCTCAATATAGTACCGTTACGCTATAGTGCGCGACACATGTGATGCACCCAAATAAATTTAATTACTTTTTTTCACGCGTGAGTTAAAATTTGTAGGTCGACTAGATTTTGTATATATACAAAATATTTGATTAAATTCTTCTTCTTCAATAACTCAATACTTTCTTCTTTACAATCACAATGTGTCTTATCATTTGATTACCACATGTGCTTTGGAATTCAGTTCAAGATTTTAAAAAATAACAATTTGCCCTTCTTATCATAAAATAAATCGATCATTATCAATCCACTTGAAAGTAGAGTCAAGTAGTTATGGAAGTTAAGTCGCAAGAAGCAGTTTAATATGAGAACTTAGAATAGAGCGAGAAAAAGAGAAAGAAAGAGAGAATATGGCAAGTGAGCGAGCCAATTCGGTAGTAACAAACTTCAATGTGAACATCTATATAAAAGCAAGTACTCGCTCACAACTAATTGCTAGTTTTTGTTTAAAATTTACATCGTAATGTTGTGCGAAAGAAAATATAAGTATTTTGCTGAGTAATAAATAATTTAAAATAATTCACACTTGATAAAAATTGAACAGCAAAGAACGAAAGAAAGAAAAATTGAAAAATCAAATTATTAAAGTGTTAAATTCTGCAAACGAAATCAATTTATTATTGGTTTTAAGTAAATAACTTGTTAATCATGGGAGTTTCATTAGAACTAAAGTCAAATAACGATCAAACAGAAAATGAAAAGTCAAAAAAGTGTGAGGATCAGGATCAATGTGCTACTTGTAAGTTCAACGCGTGATTTATTTTGAGTGGAAAAATAATTGCAAAAAAGTGCATCTCAAATTGATTGAATTTGTGCAAATCAAATACTTGAAATTTTTCTGTGCATTTCCGTTCATTATTTAAAGAGAAAATGACAATGACAAAACGTTGACACTAATGAATTGTTGAAAAAAAGTCATCTTTGTGCTTCAGTTGAAAATAAATAAATGATTGCTTGTTCTATTGTCTCTATTTATCAATTTTGTTTAAAAACAATATTTTCAACAGCTAAATTTAGTGAAACTGAATAATTTTTGATGGCCTTTCAAAGGAATTTTACTAATTGAATAAGGCGATAGCAGAAAAAGTTTATATTTGTTGAACACAAACAAAACAGTCAAATGAGAGATTTGTTTAAAAATCATGGCACGAATATTTGTTATTTGTTTCTTTACTTCGCTTTTTTCGCTTATCATTTAAAACAAGTAAAAATGGGTAATTAAAATTGACTACCGTCTTCCCTCGAATATAAGAGCCGGCTCTTATAATAGAATAAAATCTTTAATTTTTGAAATTTCAAAAAATTTCCTGAAAAATTGAAATTTTCCACGTTTTTCAAAGAAATTTTCTTATTTTTAACGTAT
>JACWBX010000277.1:55759-77373 GCA_014622435.1 Polypedilum pembai
AATAAGGCGATAGCAGAAAAAGTTTATATTTGCTGAGCTCAAACAAAACAGTCAAATGAGAGATTTGTTTAAAAATCATGGCACGAATATTTGTTATTTGTTTCTTTACTTCGCTTTTTTTCGCTTATCATTTAAAACAAGTAAAAATGGGTAATTAAAATTGACTAGAAAAAATATTAAAACTTTTCGTCATTTTTATAAGTGAACAATTTTATGATTCATCAATTGAATTTTATTTTCCCACCTAATTTCAAAATTAAATTCTTTTCCAAATCAGCTGTTAAACAAAAACTTTTTCTCGGAAATTGTACAATACAAAATAGTCATTTACATCAATCAATCGATCAAGTTCAATGATGAAGTAATTAAAATTTTTCTCATTTATAAAATTTTAACATTTTCCCACAGTATGACTTCATCAAAAAGCTTAAATATTTTTCACTTATTAAAGCATGCATGCATGCTTCATTATCAGTTAATGCTTTTTTTACTTCACTCTCTTTTTGTATGCAAACAATAACAGAGAACTAAGAGAATTGTTAAATTTTTAAGAGAGAAGAGAGAGAAAATAAAATGAAAATAGTAGTCGTCAGCTGCGTGAATAGCACAATATTGCTTAAAAAAATTCAATATTGTAGTTTGTTTTTTGTACTCGTTAAACGCAGATCTCATTTTATCGAATTTCATAGTTTTTCAAATATTTGCTTTGTTTATGTTGCTATTTATTATTTAGAATAAACAAAATTAAATTATGGATTATGGAACAATACGAATAAGAAATCGCAGATATGAAGGAACAGGTCAATATCACTTTAAGAACTATTTTTACCACGTCAAGTGTTTTTTAACAAAATAACAATATTTACATTTGCAAAATGAAAAACCACTCTCATGTCGCAAAATGTGATTACAACTGATAAAGAAAAATCAATAATTCGTTTTCAATTACAGATGGCCTTGGCTTCCGACATGTTCAAGTGCTTTTGATTTTTCTCTGTTTAACTATTGCATATGCCCAAAGAGTCAACATGAGTGTAGCTATTGTTGCAATTACTGATAGAAGTCACACAAATCCAGACTTTCCTGAATACATATGGGATGAAAGCCAAAAAGCAATGATTCTGAGCTCATTCTTTTGGGGATATGTTATAACTCAAATTCCTGGTGGTCAATTAGCAAAGAGATTAGGAGGAAAAATCATGTTACTTTTTGCTATTGGACTTTGTTCATTATTGTGTCTTTTGACACCACTATTTGCATCACTTGGCTTTCAAGCAATTGTCGGATTGAGAGTTGTACAAGGATTATGTCAAGGATGCATTTTTCCAAGTACACACACACTTTTAGCCAAATGGGCGCCTCCTAGTGAGCGAGGAACAATCGGCACATATTGCTATTCAGGTTCACAATTCGGTACAGTTGTCATGCTTGCCGCTTCTGGAGTCCTAGCTAGTTCTGCAATGGGTTGGCCATCAATTTTTTATATTTCTGGTGTTGCTGGAATTGTTTGGTCAATAATTTGGATTTTTTATGGATCATCATCGCCAGCAGAGTCTCGTGATAAAATTTCTTCAGAAGAAAGACATTTTATTGAATCTTCTCTTAGTGAACATACAACTGGTGATGCGAGAGTAAGTAATATTGTAGAAAATTAAATAAACATATGTTAACAAAATGTTAAATGATATTAGGTTGTTGAAACACCATGGAAACAAATTTTAACATCTCCAGCTGTTATAAGTTTAGTGATAGCTCATTCAGCACACAATTGGGGCTTTTGGACGCTTTTGACTGAAATTCCATCATATATGAAGAGCATTTTGCATTTCAATATCAAACAGAATGCTTTGTTATCAGCACTTCCATACTTTGTAATGATGTGCATCAGTTTCCTTCTTAGTCCATTTGCTGACTGGCTAACAAATCGTAGAATTTTAAAAGTTGAATTTTCAAGAAAATTATTCAACACTATTGGCTTGTGGCTTCCTGCTTGTGCACTGATTGGTCTTTCATATGTAACATCAGAAGAACAAAGTTCATTGGCTGTCACTTTAGTTACATTAGCTGTTGGCATCAATGCAGCTACATATTTAGGTTTTCAAATTAATCATATTGATCTTAGTCCCAATCATTCCGGTACATTGATGGGCATCACAAACATGTCAGCGAATATTATGAGCATTATTGCTCCACTACTAGTTGGAGGAATCGTTACTGATCCTGTAAGTTGTAATTCAGTCATGTAAAGTGCTTCTTGAATGAAAAAAATTTTTTTTTCATAGGATGATCCTGTTCAATGGCGAATAATCTTCTACATTTCTGCTGGAGTTTACTTCTTTGGCAATTTACAATTTATCATATTTGGTCGAGCGAATACACAACCTTGGAATGATACTGAAGCTCATAGAAAAAGAAGTAAGTTAATGTTTGCAATTACGATAATTAGATTTAACTCAAAATCTATTATTTTACAGATGATAATTTAGAAGGTGCGGAAAATCCAGCGGTCGAATATTAAAAGAAAAATATATTTTATGATGAAAGACATTTTAACAAAGCCGTAGTGTAAAGATTAAGACTGTAAATTATACTGTAGATTTTAAATTATTATAAAAATTTGTATTTAATAATTATTAAAATGTTTATTATCTTATACCTAAACTTAAAATTAATTAATCATTTACAAAATTCTTACATGTCTTTATTTTCTCTTTCATAACACTTTCTTATTGATTTCTCTTGATTTTTTGATAATGACGTATGTGAGGAATAGGCATGCTAGCCAGCTTATAAAAATTGTTACGGGTAGAACGAAAGCTAAAACGAATTTCAGAATTTAAATTTCATGTGAGCAAGGATAGAAATATTCTCAAACTCACCATAAGATTTTATGTTTCCAACTGGTATTAGAAAACTTAAAGTTATGGGTGTGCTATATTCCGTTTCAGTCCATTCACAGAATGATGCTGATGCAAGCTCTAAAAAATCTGTTATCTCTGACGAATTCCTGCATGGAAGAAGAACACCTTGACCTCTGCTTACAGGACAATTTGATAAATATATTTTTGGTGATTCAATTTCTACACGATTGAACTTTTTGTCACTTGGTTCATGATATCGAAAATGAAGTGGCAATGTAATATTTACTGATTTTCTAACGTTCTCAAACATGTAAACTTTAAATGAGCTCGATTTTGATGTTGGCAATTCTACATCGATATAATAAGGAACGAACGATTTGATTTTATTTAACTTATTAAGGTTGAAAAGCTGGTCGACATCAACATAAACAGAACTTGGAATTTCTTGTACGAGTAGAATTTCACAACTGATGACTGGTGCAAATTTTAAACTGTATTTTAGCTCTCTAAAATAAAATAATAACATTTAGTAAATTAAATATAAATGCGGATAATCAAAATAAAATTCAGCTGTTGTAATTTACAGAGAATATGGTGATTTATAACATATCTTGACAGAGAATAGCGGCTTATAAAAGATTTATTTTTATTAAATGTTCATAGCAAATATTTTGTTTTTCTTATCACCATAAACTTTATTTTGTAAAAAATTAAATGAAAACTAACCGATGAAAGCCGGAATTTAGTATTTCCATCTTGAGATGTGATTTTAATTCAATAGCGTGCAGTTGTATAGCTCGAATTATTAGGTAAAATATTGCAAAATCTAATTTTTTTAATAAAAACATCACGCCCGAAAATTATTTACTCTCACTTTTTTTATGGGGCAAAAATTTTAAAAATTTCCAAAATAAAACGTTAAAATTGAAATTTATGCATAAAAAAGGCAGCAGTCTAAATAATTTGTATACATTACAGTTTTTTTAACCTTTAGACTATATTAATTTAATTTATTATTGATGAAAATTGAGTTAAAATATTGAAATTTTTTATACGATTGTAACGGTTTTATTCAAATTTAAAATTGCATACGTTTAGAAAAAATTTTTTCAAGTGCAACACATGTTGTGAAACAAAAACGTAAATAAACATTTCTGTCTTATTAAAATTTTATTAAAGTATGGGAGTAAGAGGATTAACAACATTTATAGCGAAGAACGCTAGCAAATATCTTGATCCACATGAATTGCATGATTGCAACTTGGTAATTGATGGAGACAATCTTTGCTCACAGCTTTATAAACAAATTGATCACGGCAAGTCGGCATTTGGAGGAAATTACGATGAATTTTATCGTCATGTTGTAGAATTTTTCAATCTCTTAAAACAGTGTAATGTTGTACCTTATGTTCTTCTTGATGGTGGATATGAAATGAAGAAAATGAAAACGACACGCGAAAGATTGAGATCAAGAATTGGTGTGATAAAATATATTGTGCCACTGGAGAACTCACTTGTGCTACCTCTTTTGATGAGAGAAGTTTTTGTCAGTGCATTAAAGAATTGCCATATTAAGCTCTATCGATGTCTTTTTGAAGCTGACAATGAAATAGGTATGTAATTCAATTGATTTTAGAATTTTGTCTTTAATTTTACTTTTTCGTTCACAGCTATTCTTGCACGAAAGCTAAATTGTCCAGTTCTCTCATATGATTCAGATTTTTATATTTTTGATGGACAGTATATTCCATTTGTTACAATTACACCGAAAGTTTACAAAAAAACAATCACTAGTAAAAACTCTTATGAAGTAGAAATCATACCGAAAAAACAAAAAGGCCAAAAGAATGTGCGTAGAAAAGGCAAAAAAGTGACTGTTGAAGTTGAAGACAATGATGAATCGTGCTCACAACAGACTGATGAGACTACTGCACCAATATACAATTATCTAGATTGTAGCATTTATACTATTCACAACTTGACAGACGGAGTTCTTGAAAATGATATGTTACCACTATTTGCAATCATGCTGGGAAATGATTTCATTAGTCGAAAATGGTTTAGTAAATTTTATCGTAATGTAAGAAAGCGTAAAGTAAACAAGAAGAAAAATTTATCGCCGCAACAAAAGCGAATTCACACTTTATTGAATTGGTTGCAGCATGAAACGCTCATATCTGCCATTAAGAAAATTCTTGAATGCGTGAAACAATATCAACGACCAAGATTGTGGTATCAAATAAGAACTGCAATGAATGGTTATCGATTAGAGCAGTCAAAGAGTTTTGAGTATTTTGGATTTGAAGAAGAGAAGATTGAGCAGGAAGATGAAAATATTTGTGATTTGACTGTAGATGAAATAATGGCTTTAGAATCTGATAATGAATCAGAGCAATCAGAAGTAGAAGAAGAAGAATTAGAAAGCGAAAATGAAGGAACAAATGTTGAAGAAGATGAAATCGAAAACAGTGATCAAGAAGATGGTTTTGAAGTAAAAAATAGTGAAGAGGATGATTTCATTGAAAAAGTTGAGTCAGAAGAGGAAGAAGTTGTGGCTGTTGAAGTTTATCAACGCAAACATTTTCAATTTCCAGAATGGTTTTTAAATCTCTATCATGCAGGTTACACACCACGTTTTCCTGTTGATCTTGTTAGAAATCATCGATACATCAATTATCCACAAGTTGAAGATTTTTCTGCTAATGACAGCAATGCAATTGCATATCCGATTCTCAACATGCTTTATTCACTTCTACATACTCCAAAAGTTCCTCTTTTATTTTATTACACAAGAATAGTCAAACAAGTAAGATATGAAATCAAGAAACTCGAGGGAATTTTCCCTGAAATCACAGATTTTGATCCGAATGAGAAGAAAAACGTTCGATTTATTCATAGAATTTTTGAGAGAAGTTTTGCAAATTATGATGAAATTTTTAAGATCATCGCGGATATTCCCGAACAATATCAGCTTTATATTTTAACTGTAATATATTGGATCAAAAGATCATCATCAACAGATTCAAATTTCCTTAAAAGTGTTATTATTTTACTAATTGTGCTCAGCGTTATTGATAAGAAATGTGAGAAAGTACACCGAGATGCGGGAGTATTTCTGAAAAAGTATGAGAATCATTTAAAAGATTTAAAAGAGAAGGCGACAATTACATCAGAGGAAAATTTCAAAGATGCATCAATAAAGTCAATTATCAAGAGTGTGACTAAGCAAGAAGCTTTATTATGCATGGAAAGTCTTGTAAATTATTTTGATATTAGTGCAAAATTTACTCGAAAACATGCTGATTTTAATAGACGAATTGTACACACATATGCTGAACTTCAAGCAGTTATTTATAATTTATACACAATTAATGTAATTCTCAATTATCCATTTGAAAATATCAAAATTGAAAATTTCTTCAATGGGCTCTTTCTCTATAACATTTATTCAAATTTAAAGTCGCGAAATAATTCTTTAGAGTATATAAAAATTCATCTGTTTAAACATTCTACGGCATTATTTGTGTTGTTCAATAGAATTTATGACATTTGTTTGAAAGCATTACCATATCTAAGTAAAGAAATTATAAGCAACAACGAAAGTCTTCAAAAAGCACCAAAAAAGCCCAAAGTGAAGAAACCTAAAAATCCTAAACCAATTATTGAGAATGATTGCGCAAATGAATCAACTGATAATGAGGAGTTCACAGACATGAACAATCGATTTTCCCAGTTATTGAGAAGCTTTGAGTAAACTAAAATTTTATTATTTAAATAAGATGTTATTGTTAAATACACGATAATTGAATTATTTGTACATTAAAAAAAACTATATAAAATTTCTATGAAAATCACATTCGGAGTCACTGTCATATGGTTGTTTTCACTTTTTAATTTCTTTTTAGCTTTACATGCGTTCATCAACAAAGGACGAATTGTCATTGCCTCTGTAACCATTAATAGAGACTTCTATGTTTCCATTTACTCGAGATGGATTTTCTATTGAAGTTTCGAGGTCTTTCTTGCTAAAATGTTCTACAATTGCAGCACCGAATGAATCACCAAGAACGTTGACAACAGTTCTGATTCTGTCACTGTATTGGAAAAATTTATTAGAATTTTCTATAGACATTTAAATATTTACTTACATAATCCAATCAATGGCAATAATAAAGGTGACATCTTCAGCAGGCAAACCTACTGTATCAAGCACCATAACAAGTGTGACTAAGCCAGCTTGAGGAATCCCTGCAGCTCCAATTGAAGCAGCTGTCGCTGTAATGCTTACTGCAAAAATTTGTGTAATACTTAAATTAATGTGTCTCAATTGTGCGATAAAAAGTGCTGCCACTGCTTCATATAATGCAGTTCCATCCCTGTGAAAATTAAATATTAATATAGAAACTATCAAGTGTTAATGCAAATTAAACTTACATATTGATTGTAGCTCCAATAGGCAAAACAAATCGCGTAACTCTTCCATCAACTTTGTTATTGTGTTCAAGACATTCCATAGTTACAGGAAGAGTAGCTGAAGAACTTGATGTACCGAAAGCTGTAGCAATTGCTTGTGTCATATTACCCACAAATTTAACAGGATTCTTTCTCGTAAATAAGAAGTAAATAGCTGGCAAGATGACAAAACCATGGAAAATGATTCCACCTGCGACTGTCAAAAAATAAAGACCTAATTTTGCAAAAACATCCAAAATATTTTCCATTTCCATTATTTTTGATAAAACCAAGAAGAAAACACCAATAGGACTGAGCCATATTACCCAACGAGTGACTTTCATCATCACATGACTTAACTCATTACAAACATTCAAAAGATTTCTCGAATGAGCACGTGTTGAACTAATAGCAATTCCAAAGACGATTGATGCTACTACAATCCCCATAACATTCATTGAATCAACATATTTTCCAGATATTTTCCATTCATTAATATCATCGCTGTTGATTAAATTTGAACTGTTGTTTGGATCACTCATATTTTGAACTTTGATTGGAGTAAGAACCGTTTGATATTGCTGCATACATGCTTGCACTAAATTTGGTGGAAAGATATTTCTGTGAAGAAGCAAGAAGATAATAATTTATTCAAATCAGTTTTCTATTCAAATGAGTTTTTAATACAATCACGATGAACTTTACTTTCGTTTATTTAATTTTGATATGATGTATTAATTCAATGAGTCACTGAAAATCATGCCATCATCATCATCATCATGCAAAACAGGTTTCAATTTTTATTTCCTTAAAAAGTTTTATCTAAAGCGTTCTTAGAAACTCTCATCGTTAATAACGGGTTGTCAGAACATTACTTTAAAAATATTTTTGAAAAGAAAAACATCAACCCACACATGGAATTTGTCTTCTGGAAAGAGTCACATTTCGTGATGAGAATTTTGAACTTTTTTTCTTACCTAACCAAATCAAGCATAGTGTCAGGTGTTGTGATAGCTCGTTGAATTGCTGCAGGTGCCGTAGTGTTTTCGTTTGAATCATCAGATTTATCAACGCCTGGGCGAATGGTTAAAACTAAAACAATTCCCAAAATTACGGCAAATATTGTTGTCAATAAATAATATGCAATTGCACGAAGACCAATTGTTTTAGAGAGTGAAATGTCGAGACTTCCAACTGCTGCAATCAATGATGAAATGATGAGTGGAAGAATTAATGACTTTAGCATTCTCAAAAACAAATCGCCAAGGAAATTGACGTACATAATAGTACGATCTTTGAATTTGTCATCGTCTCCTTCTAATGCTGAAGCTCTTACTATGATACCAACAATAATTCCAAGCACTACAGCACTCACTGTTAAAATTGTGAGCAAATGCTCTTTTAAAAACTTGCTATTCACTTTTATTTTCATTTTTGTTTTGTATAATATTTTTAATGACACTCTGGAATAGAATTAAAGAAAATATCCTTTTAATAGATAGAACATAAAATTCTAGTCTGTCAATAATTATATTATCACTTATAATGACTCTATTTGATTTCAAATAATAACACTTTATTAATTATTCATTAAAATGTCGATCACAAACACAACAAGTGTATACATTTCTTGAATGATAAATTACTTTGATTATGAAAAATATAAATGAAAAGTCGTTATCATTATAAATTTAAAAATATTTCCACTTTATATTAAAAATTTTATATCACGATTTTCTATAGATAATTTTTGCTGTCACTTCAACGAAAATTCTTTGAATAAATTATTCTTATTTAAATTCCTACACAGTTGTTGAGAGAAAATTTTTCCTCATGATTGATTTTTTGTTGCAATTTATTGCAATGTTTAATGCATTCAGGCGATATAATTTATTCTTTTTTGTCAATTTGATAAAATTTGAAAGAATAAAAAATTAATTTGATACGGTTGATTGAACAATTGTCAAGAAGAAAAAAATTGCAACAATTTTGGGACATTTAAGAAATTAATTTTTCGCAGCAAGTTGAAACAAGAAGAATTTGATCGCCGTTCACCTTCACTAAATATATGCTCAAAAAAAAGACATCAATCAATGTTTAATGTACCACGAAAAAAATAGAATTTAAGATAATTTGAAAATTAGCTGTTGTAATTGACTATATCTTTATGGCTAAAAAAAACACCTTGAATTTCCGGTGTGTGTGTACCTTTTACTTTTTATGTATTCTAATAACAATCACCGAATTATACACACGAAATAACAATACTTTTAATAAGACACAAAAAAATGCTCAACAAGCAGAAAGCGAACGTTTCTGTTCTACGTGTTCACTCTTTGAATGCCGGAAAGCAACTGAGGCTTGTGAGAGAGAAGTTTTATAATAACAAATAATATTTGAAACAACAATACTACTGCTTACTGTCTGCTTGCTTCGTCTGACTCAATTTTTTTTTTTTTTTGAATTTCAATAAATATAGTTTGGGAGAGAAAGAGAATGAATAAATGCAATGAGATATCATCTCAAAAAACTTAAATCGCACATGGAAGATAGCTGATAAGGAAAATAAAAATTTCCTCGTAAAAGTTATCTGTCATAATACAATAAAAGTTAACTTCGTTATAAGTTTACAACTTCCACAATATTTATCATTCACAGTTATTATTGCTTATAAATCTAAAATTCCTATGCTCTCATCAATTCTTTAATTTAAATTTCTCATGACTAATGGGAATTATGGATTTTTTTTTTATTTTTCACCATTTTAAATTTAAATTAATTCTATTTGCGTGAAGATTTAGAACTAGATTAGATAAGAATAAGGAGAAAGATAAGTTTTGCCATAAAAGCTAACTGTCATAATGCAATAAAAATTTATTTGTTTTTAACTTTACCTAACCGCATTTTTTTGTGATAATGATTTGCTTTGTTTTAAAAATAATCAAATTTACACCTCACTAGAATGTTATTAAAACAATTTCGGAACATGAAAATTTATGTAACAAACTAAAAAGTTAATCGCTTAATAATTGCGATGTAATGTGCGTAAAAAAAAATTTCATTACAAAGCCCTTTTTGTTCACAACATAAAGCACAAGATGTCTCTATTTAAAAAATTATTTTGTGTATGTGTTACAAATTTTTGTTTGAAAGCATGAGAAAGTGAAAACGAAACTGGTTTCCGGCATCAACAGTGCAGCGCATTTAGCCCTTCTGATCGAATTTCTCTCACTCTATTAATTATGACAATGTGACGTAATAATTAGACAAAATAATCGTATGTACCTGTAGATAGACGGTGACGCAGTTGTAATATAATTGGAATGTCGAGGTAAACGGGTAGCAGTTGAAATTTTGTTACAAACTATTGTTGTGGTTGGTCAAATGATCAAAGGAAATTTTTAAAGGTCTTTTTTGGCTTCATCACAACATCTATTGTTTAAAATATTCAAAAAAAATCTTCGTCATGGAATCCCCATGCATAGATGATAAAAATAACATATTAGCTATAATATTATTCACTTTTAACAGATAATAACCTGTTTTGAGATTTAAATCTATTTCTTAAGAACCGAAAGAGACAATAAATAGGATCTGAAATTATTTAAAGCGGGTTCACACAATTCGATGAGTAATCTTTAGAATTTTGGGTTTATTGTTCACTCATTTAACCTTGAAAGAAGTCTTTAAAACAATTTTTTTTTCGTCTTTTTCAAAGTAAACAAACAGAGGGATGAGCGAATAAGAAGGAAATGAATAAATGTATGTGAGTGACTGATGATTGAAGAGAATGAGAATTTTTGTTGATCCGATAAAGAAATAATGAGTTAAGATGAAAAGAATTATTGAAATGGCGTTAAGCTATGCATAGCTATATTAGTTTGGTAATCCCTATTTTTAAATCATTTGTGTAATTAAAGAGAAGAATTTTTCACCATATATGAAATGAGTCAACTTTAAACATCAATCGATCATTTTATTTAAATTTTTATAATTTACTAAGTAGCAATTATTTCGTGATGCAAGTGCATAGGTATTCATTGATGAATGAATATCACAGGAAGCGACACTTCAATTCTGAAAAACTTGAAACTTTGTAAATAAATTAATATATCGCTAATTTTCTTTATAAATGCCTTACAGTTCTTAAAATACTCAGAGATAATATCAATTATCAATTGTATTCTACAATAACATTATTTTAATTTCTACAATTTTTATTAACGGTTTTTGAAAATTTAAAATTTTATCTTGTAGAATTTAAAATTTTGTATTTAACGGTTTATGTAAAATGAAAATTTAGCGTTGCATCACTTTGTCAAAAAATCATAAAACTTGAAATGATAAGAAGAATATGATAAGAGTTTACTTACAATTTTCATACCAAAAAAGAATATTAAGAGAACATTATAAAATTCTTTTGTTGTGATTGCATAATGTAACTCAGTAATACTTACAAATGCGCTGCAGCTATTACTCAAAACTTCTCCACATAAAATTTGTATAGTTTGAAAATAACAACAGATATCAAAACATTATAAAAATGTGCAATAATAAGGTAGATCTCGAAGAAATAAATAAATTATCAAAAGATGAGCTAAAAGAAATTCTTAAAAGGTGGATGGATAAAAAAGAAATCACAAAAGATTTTCAGAAGAAACTCAGAAAACAATTATTTAACGACTTTCATAAAACAGCTTTAGGGAATGCAATAAAAACAGAAGAACAAAAACAGTCTTTTCATCCTAAAAAATATGTACTTAATGCAATTGAAAGCGAACATCTTTACTGTGAAAAAAATTTCTTTACTTTATCAGTGTTTTCAACAGAAATACAATCTTGCCCAAATTTTGAAAGAAAAGAAAATTTTAGATTTGCTACAAAAGAAATACAAGATTATATGGAAATTCTCGGTCTAATGAAGAGTGACGAGATTGTAAAACAAATCATAAACGTATATAAGACATCAAAAGAGTCCCTGTTGACAATATTGTTGAGTAAATTGATATCACATCATAAATGTCGAGAGAGTAAGTCTGCCAGCACACAAACAGAGGAAAAGGAATATGAGGTCATCGATCCGTCTCAATTGTATATTGCTAAATCGAAAAAGGTATCGAGAAGTAAAAATCACAGCTTAATAAACCTACAGCACCAGCATCATGAGAAAGAGAAAAGGAAGAAAAGGTCGACAACGTCATCGTCTTCACAGAAAGGCGTGACACTAATTGCTCAAAATTTAGATAAAATGTCACATAACATAAGCGTGATAACGGAAAAATTGGAGGATTTCCGAAAAAGTTCAACTTGTCACGATGACTCGAACACAGTTATTATATCGTCAATTGGTGGAATAATGCAACAGCTGAATGGGTGTGTAAACAACTTTGAAAAGTTGTGCAATGATATTAAGGCGTTGAGTGAAAAGCAGAACCGGGACTATGATGAATGGATGGATGAATTGAAAAACTCCGACAATGGTAGAAAGTTTCTTAAAAAGTTTTCGAAATCTTTCGATCGCATTTTGAGTGAGGAAAAGAATAAAATTCAAAAAGATTATAAGGCAAGATTGGAACGAGAAAAACGGAAGTTGTCAAAGCTTTACCAATCATCAATGATTCGAGGCAAAAAGAAAGATAAGAAAATTGAAAGCGTAAATCCACCATCAATGCTCGAGTCACAAATAACAAAAGACATAGATGAGATTTATCAGAATGCATTGCTAACAATAAAGAATATTGAACAAGAGAATGAAATTTTTGAGAAATCTGTTGAAATTGATATTATGAATAAGAGAAAAATGCGAGAGATAGAGAAACTCAAACTTCAACCCAACGATATCATTGTCACTGAAGCAAAAAAAGATGAAAAAAAGAGTAAAGTTAAGAAAGATATAGCAGAGAATGATTTATCTATGAAATTAAAATTAGATCTTAACGAGTGCAGAAAAATTCACTCTGAATCCGACTCGTCAATATCATCATCCCCATCCTCGGCAGCAACATCTCATTCTTTCAACAAAAGTTTGCATTCATGTTCATATAGCTCTTCAGAAGCATTTGAAGATGATGTTAGTGAATTAAATATTTGATTTTTTTACTTGCTCATTCTATTAGTAGATAAAAATAATAAAAAGAAAGTTTTTATAAATTTCTTATCTTTTATGTTTATTTTAATAAAATCACATATTTTCATAATTTGTTTTCTTAGAAGAAGGATCACATAAAAACATTCATCTTTTCTTGTCTATAATTTATTACTTATAATTTTTATATATTTTTTCAGATCATGGCATTGTATATTTTTACTTACTTAAAATTTAAAAAATTTATTTACATTTTATGGCATCAACAATGGTTTATATCAATAACATTGTGCCATCTAAGAAGGTTCCTACTCAAAAAACCTCGTTTACATAGAAATTACATCTTATATGTTGCCCTTTTTTTTCTTCAACAACATACAAAGTATACATGACATTCTCATTTTCACACGGCCGTTCCAAATTCCTTTTTCAATTCATCCTGCTGCTGCTTCTGACGACCCTCTTTAAATAAATTTGTATGTGATTTTCTTCTCTCATGTTCTATCTTATCCAAATCAAATTCCTCAATAGGATTAAAGGTTGAGCTTCTATCATACGCTGATTGACGGTTAATGCGAAAAGAATTCATTGAATAAGACGATGGTGACTTAGGAATGACTTTTGGCCACTGATATTCTTGCTGTTGTTGTTGTTGTTGTCTTGGTTTTTGACTCTCCATGAAATTCGGATAAACTGTTGAATTGCGATATAGTTTTGATGCCAAAAGCTCATCGCACGAGTTATGATGGTGAAAAGTGTATCCGGTCGGTTGATGATGATAATGACTGTGTAAATTATGATGCGAATGATTACGACTTAAAGGATTTATTCTGAAGAAGGAGCGGATTGAGAAGAGACATGCGACATAAGGTGTTTTTGTGTTTACCCACGTCATTATTATAAAGGTGAAATGGAAGGAAGATAAGGAAATTAATTTGTGTCTCCGCATATGATATAAATAAGAAGCAAACAAAGCAAAAAAAAGAAAATCTGGGACTAATGCTTGTCTCTCTTTTTCGTTCGTGTTTATATGCGAATTCACTTTATCATAATTATACACGTGTCACGAAAAAAAAGGGAAAACTTTTTCTTAAGTACATAAACGTACATATATCGAGACCAAATATTTGCTAACATAAAATTATTTTTCATCATTCCTGTATGTACTTTTGGTGTATCGTCTTACAGTAGAAAGAGAGAAAAAGAAGGAAAAAGTTTCTTTTTGATTGTCAAAAGCAATCTCGGTATGGCATAGAGAGACTGAAAAATGATATGTCATAAGCATTTAGTATTTAGTAACGACAGTATAGCATTTTATTGAAAATGACATTGATACTTAAGAGGCGAGCTAGTCCCAGATGTTTCGGTCATTAATCAGGAGAACAAGTGAAAAATCATGAAATTTGTCTTATTACCTGTTTTCATGTTGTTGTTGATGAAAATTATTCAAGAAATCATCTAAACTTGGTCGTACTGTGCCCTGCTTTGGTCGTGAGAAATCACGTGGCAATGTTTTACTCGCATAATAATTTCGATCCATTACATTATTCCATGCACAAGAGATTGTGTCGTGATGATAATGTCTTCCATATGAATTATTATTCATCTTTTGCATTCTAATATCCTCGAGCGATTTTTGTAACGCACATTTTCGATTCTTGTAGAATCTCGGATCGACAATAAAAATATTTGGCTCTTCCTCATCTGCTTGATCTTTGATGTAATAAATATTTCTCGCTGGTTTCATTGCACGATGATAAACGCTTCCATTGCATTCTTTCGACTTCGCTGACGACCGCATCATGCCACAAATATTATTAAAATCCAATTTATTACTGCTAGATTTATCTTTCATCATTCGGTGATTGCTTTTTAGAGACATTGGGTCGCCGTCGTCTAGCTCATTATCGAGATCAAGTGTTGATGTCGAAGCATTGCGTGTGAATGGCACATGATTAAATCCATCAAATCTATTTGGCAAAATTGGACGTTGCTGAAGTTGTTGTTTTGATCTGAAAGGCATACTGTTGTTGTAACAGTCATTTGTGAATTTGACATTTGCTGCTGATGCTGATGTATGCATAGAACATTGAATCCCACTTTTTTGTGGTATATATCTGTAAGAATAAACATAAAAGAAATTGTATGAATTTGTGGTTCAAATAATATTGAGATGCTGCTATAACGACTTATAATGAATTTTTTATTTTCTTTGTAATGAAACACTCGTGACATTGTTTATGAAATTTTCAAGTAAATTTAATAAATTTAAGAACAGAGTTGTAAAAGTACTTTTGTAGGTTTTGCCTACTTCTATCAGTAGATATGACATAGAGTAGGCATGACGTACTTTGTAGAAGCACCTACACAGAGAAAAATATTTTATAATTGGCTTAAAATTTTTGCGATTTTTATCTAAAAAGTGAAATTTATAAGCGCTAAAAAGAAAATTTTTGTGTTATAAAAATTTTTATAAGTGTCATAAAACAATTTATAACAGCTATAAAATTGTTATAACTCTTATAAAAACTGTTATAACATTTAAAAATTTTCTTCGAGTGGATGGACACTGGGGCAAAAAAAATTATTTTTGCCCTTTTTGCCCTTTTTTATATGGAAAAGGGGAAAAATTTTGCCTTTTGCCCTTTTGCCCCAGTATCTATTCGCTCGATTTACTTTTTAGCGCTTTTAAACTTGACCTTATAGGAACAAATCGCAAAAACTTTATGCCATTTATAAAGTATTTTTTCCGTGTACTTCAACAACCCTGTTAAAGATTTTTAATTTAAATATTGACGAGAAAAGTTTGTTAAACTCTATTAAATAGCAATATCAGCATAAATTAAGTTTATTAAACCATTGTAAGAAGAAAGAAATTTGCTTAAAAACTTTAAACATTTTAGTCATCAATAGAAGCAAATTTCCATTTTTGCTTTACTTCATGTGAATGTGTGTGTGTTGTGGTGAGTAATGAACAACTTTTATGTTTGCTAGTTGCTAAACAAAGTGTTGTCTCAATATGCTGATAAAAATTTCATAATTTTTTTCTCTGGTTTAGAAAAAATATCATGTGTGGTGATATAAAATTTTATGCAAAGCAAATAGAATTTAAAAAATTTCAAACTCGAGAAGAAAAGTTGTAGGAAAGTTTTGGATATCACCTGTGATCACAGCATCAAATACCAAATTTAACAATGAAAATGTTCAATGACTTTTTGAGACATAAAATATCTATTAGTATAGTTGAGTGTGCACTAAAACACTTCAATATGTTAGTAATGGTCCAAATCGTGACCAAATTAAAGATCGATATGAGATATGAAGGAAAAGGGTCCACAAAGTCGACGTGATGTGAATGTCAAAACTTATATATGAAGTGGTAAAACACTTACCCATTATCCATGTTGGTGAAGGCTATGTGGGTGTGATGATTGCTTGCTGCTGTCGCCGGCTTTATGTAATTATTAAGCAAATGACTCTGTAAAAGTGAGAAAATTGAAAGTTTATAAAAAAATGGCCCAAGTCAAAGAGAAAAAGAAAATTAAATTAAAATTTACGCTTGACAGAACTTTCTTTACCTTTCGTTCGCAAGCCCTTGAGACTGTTGCTTACCTGATTTTGTTCCTCACCATTTTGAAGCTTGTTGAAAAAGCACACGTTAAGAATGCCCGCTAATTCCACCACAACAAATCCTATTAGGTAGAGAATGAAGCTATGACCATAATTGAATGTGAACAATGGCTCCTGACTCGTTACTTGCAACTTGTGAAAAACTTCAGACTTGAAAATTGATATGAACATTATCAAGCCCGAAAGCATCAAGAGACCTAAACGTGATTTGAGAATATGAAAAGAAGAAGAAATAAATCAGATAAATTCGCTCTTTTTATGATGACGTCTGTTATAAAAGTGTAATGATCCATGTAAAAATCATCATTCGCTATTTATTGATATCATTTTGATATTTATTGATGGGGTTCGAGAAGAAGGCTTTTTCTTTCGTCATGTCATGACATATAATTGAGATGATGAGGATACAATTTGTAAAAATATTAAGAATACATGTCGTAGAGTTTTTCATATTAATAAAGAAAAATGAAAATTTTATGTGAAGGCCATGATAAATAAATAAATTATCATGTGAGTCCATTATCCATTTTACAAACAGTTAAAGGAAATTGTCATAAATCAATAATCATAATTACAATTCAGAGCACATTAAGCAAATATTGAATGAGGAAATCTTAATTAAATGTGTATCATGGGCGTACTTCTAAAACAGCAACACAGCACGGCCCATTTCCTTCATCTTTGCTTATCAATGGCCCATGGAATATAATGGTGAAACTTGGTGAAAAATTCTAAACAAGAAAAAGTTTTATGTAAAAAAAACTTTTAGCTCCTTTCTTTCATCAGCTCATTTCTGCAAACGACTGACTCTTACAGTAATAATTAATTTTATTGGTAAAGCTACTTAAGCAAAATACATAAAGCTAATTTTTGAGGCAACAATGAAAAGAAAAGGCTTCATAATGGAAGAGGCAAAAGAAGGAGAATTGATGTCATTTTCATTCATTCATTCACTCACTTGCTCTGGATTAAGCTAACTGCTGTTGCCATTGCTTGTAGTGTGAATTTGTATATGAAAGAGAAATAATCATGAGATACGAGTGGAGAAAAATTGAAAGAAAAAAATCCACATATTCTCTACCTTCTTTTACTCTCTAAGGTAAAATTATCATTTTTATGTTACCTTTCTACAACTTCGTCTGCAATCATAATTTTTATCTTTACCAATCTTCTTTTTCATGCATTTTTTTTTTTCAATTTTCACAAGTCTCAGTCGTATTTTTGTGAAACCTAGTGAACATTAAAGTTTTCTTTTTTTGAAGGACTAAAGAAACACTCGAACATTAACCTCTTGAAATTGAAATTGAGTTGCCAAAAATAGATTTAGGATTTGTTTAATTTAGACAACTTTTTTGTCTTAATTAAATTGAAGCTTTCAAACTTAATCTCTTTCAATTATCAGCTTGAATTGCAACATAAAACGAATTAAAGTACAATTTTATGTTGTTGAGAAAACTTTCTTGTTTACTATTTCACTTGAATCAATTGAATCATCAAGGGCTTGATTTCAAGAAAGTTTTATTGAAGTTAGAAAACAGTTTGTACTGAGAATTCCTTAAAGTTAATTTAACACAGCTCTGAATCGAGGGGGTCTGGACTCAAAAGATTGACGGTTAATTTTGTTTAAAATTTGAATTTAAAATAACGCGTTTTATTACAAAAATTTAAGATTTTTATTGAGAAAAACACGCTAAAAATGTTGTTGTTTTTAAATAGAATTGTTGAATAAAACTAAATTATTTTGGCTTCTTTAATCATTATTGAATGAATACTTTTGAACTAAATAAGTAAAATAAAGAATATCTATTGTTTTCTTCAAAATACAATTTTCATAATGAACGAAAATGCACGTCAATTCAAAATAAGAGAAATAACGATTAGTCCAGACTCCTGGCTCTGAACAAGTTTCATAACAAATTTTGAATATATAGGAAAATGTTATGAAACTCTACAGACACTAATTCATATGAAATTGTATTTGATGTAGTTTTATCAAAGTAAATTTTCTTCGAAATGTACATCGACATCAATTCATTTCATGTTAAATTTCAAAAGTAGTTGTCAACATATCAAAGAGAATTTAATTGAAATGTAATTGATTGCATTTAAAATTAAAATCTTTGAAAAACATGAGTTTTACTGGGTAAACATCAATGAATAAGAACTTGAATAAATTTCATCGCTCAAAAGCCCAGAGAAATGAGAAATCATCTTGAGTTATGTCAAAGCATAAAAAGCAAAAGTAGCAGAAATAACAAAAAAGAATGAAAATGTGAAAGAAGAAAAGAAAATCCCGTTGGCACCCATTATTCAATTCACGCAAAATGTACACTCTGTGTGTCGTTACAAACAACAAGCGTGCCATAGACTAGACCACGTTCAATAATAAGGATTTACAAGGTAAATATAGAGAGAGAGAGAAAGATAGGAAGATAAAAATAAAAACAATAGACATGATTAATTTGAACAAATTTAGCCTATTAAATACTACAGCCCATACATAATGAGAGAACATGAAATATTATTGGAGTGAGAGATCTTCAAACCAATCATTCATTCGCTTACTCATGTATTTACTACAGAGCCTTGTCCAGAATAAAATTTTTTTTTTTTTCTGTTTGTTGTTACTCACCCGAAATAATGAAACCAATGCCAGCGACAAAATAAAAAATTTTATACTTTTGTGAACAAATTGCCAATAAAAATAGAAGATAACTAATCAGCAGAATGATGAAAGAGATGATCAATATAGGCGCTGAAAGGGTAATTGTATCTGTAAATAGACCCAAACGTATAAATTAGCCATTAAACTTTGTTAATGTTGTTAATAATTATATTTATTGTGTCATGAAAGCGAATAATGAATAATAAAATTAATAGACGGTTGAATGGATAGGATTACATAAAAATTTTTCAATAATGATTGAAGTTACTCTTTCTGGAGCAGTGAACATATGCAAATTAAATTATCGTATCAATAGTGCAAGAGAAAAAGGATATTGAGTGAATAATGTCATTAATAAGTTACTCAAGCAGCAAAAAACTTTTCTTACTCTCCATCTATTCAACTCTTGTAAAAAAAAAAGCATGTTTCTACATTCAATATTGTACGAGAAAGTTTTTGCTACTGATATAATCATTTCACGGAAAGCAAAACACTCATTCAACACTTTCATCTTACACATATTCTCGCACATAGGAGTGTGAAGTGAGAGAAAGAGAGTAAACTTTCGTAAAAAATCACTGACGTGAATAATTTAATTGAGCATCGAACAATTTCAGCTTTTTTTCTTACTCTCTTTTTGTTTTCATGCATGCATACCGTGGAAATATTGAAAATGTTGTGAAGGCTTTCTGCATTATAAACCCTCATTGTAATGGTTATGAAAATGGCTTTTTAGATGAAAAGGAGCTAAATTTTTTCACGCTTTAGGGTATAGAAGCTACTCTACAAATAACCAAAGCTTTCTTACAGAAGATTGTTCAACTTGAAGCCAGCTAACATAGAAAGCTATCAGCAATATGTTTTCTTATTACTTGCTCAATTGTTGTTCGAAATATAGACATAATAGATGAATTACCAGCCCTTGTTGAATGGAAATGTTCACACAAGTCCCTTATTCAGAATAAATTGACTAAAGCGATATCATCGTTAAAGCTTAATTCAAAATATCTATGATAATGTTTAAAAGGCCGATGTTCAGTTCAATTCGAATACGTTTTATTGAGTTGAACGATTATATGAATGTATTCGTGAGTTATGAAAAATAAAAATGTGTTGGCATAGGCAGAAATATGAGACGCATTGTGAACAGTAAAAAAGATAAAAAGCCTTTTATTTTGAATGACATTGAATCAAGATGTTGTGCAAAGTGGAAAAGAAGAGAAGAGTGAGAAAGAAAAATATTATGAAAATTTTATTTATGACTTTCGCCTATGTTTCAGGCTTAGGGCGGCTCTTTTGTTTCTCTTTTTTATATTCAACACTTTTCATAGATTTGTCATGCTTGTGCACTCCTCCTTTATTATTCTTCCTTCTATCTAGCTACAAACTTCAAGTCCTTTCTGTCACTGACAAAGACATTTTTCCTAGAAGCGTTTTTAGAAAGAAAAAAAATAGAAACAATGAGCTGCTGCTTCTCTATGATATAGAGTAAAAAAGAAAATTCAATACATAACTTTAATGGCGTTAACAACAAGAGCAACATCAACAACAAGAACTCATGTATACATTATTATTAATGAATATTAAGCCATTTCACCATGTGTTATTTCCACTTCATCATATGATCCACATCTCAACTCACACGCACAAATTGTGGTCGACTTTTTTTTTGTTGTTCAACCACCTCATGCCTCTTCTTAACATTCAAAACATTTATTTTGCTCAATTAACTGGAAAATTTGCTCCAATTCTAAAAACAAGCGGCGTTGAAAAGCACCAACACTCTCTTTCATTTTACACTCATAGAAAAAATTTCCATGCTTTAAAAATTTCTATGCTTTAACTTGGAATCAAGCAGTGTTGTTTCACAGGCAGCCTGTGATTGCCTGTGATAATATTTACAAAAAATTCCGCTATGGAA
>JACWBX010000279.1:0-20877 GCA_014622435.1 Polypedilum pembai
ATTTCAATTTCAAGTCACCAGAAATAATTAAAATCTCCATTATTTCACGTTAGTTACCGATTTCAACTTAAACTAAACAAAACCAATTTAATTCAATAAATTATAACTAAACCTGTTTTCTATTTCTATACAAAAATGTGTTAAAAAATTTGTTGAGTTGAAAATAACTGTCGAGTTGAATTCAAATTGAAAAAGATGCGAAAAAACGCGTCGACGAAAAAAATCTTAGTAGTCGAAAAAATTTTTGTTTACATTTTTCAATTTGGAAATTTTATTTCGTAATTTCCTAATTCCTGCAATCAGTGACAGAAATATAACTAAGCGGCGGGCCAATAACTCGATAGTACGAAACAAATGCAAAAAACCGTAAGTCTTTAGCTATTATAGTTTCCGAGATCTCGCGGAGCCAGCCGAACAAAGTGAATATATAAGCTGCCTTTTTGTTACCAAAAATGCGCTAAAAATAATTTTGAAACTTTCAAGAAAAACTTTGAATTTAATTGATCCTAACTGGGGTCACTGGATTACTAGAATTGACATTGATGCTTCAAATTCATTTTTAACATGTTTTTGTAAATTGCATAAGATTTTAAAAGTGTTCGAAAATTTCGCATTTATACGGAATGCATACAGTATTTCGCATATAATATGCGGTGTATGTATACGAAATATTCGCATGCATACCCGTATACAAGCATTATTTGGACTAGGATTGTAAACAGGAATCAAAAAATCTAAAATATCATACTGGGATCAAAAATTTTTGAAAGAGTTCTCTAGGCCTTGGTAGTAAAAGTAGGATATACTTTTTTAAGTTTTGCCTACTTCTACCGTTAGATTTGACCTACAGTAGGCATAACGTACTTTGTAGAATCACCTAAATTATCAACCCTGATTTGGTCTATAACTCAGAACCTGGAAGGATATTTAAAAAGTTTTTCTATTAAACCGATCTCATGGTCAGAAGCAATAAATAAATTAAAAAAATTTGACTAAAAACCGTTCTAGTAAAGATCAGTTAGGGAAATAGATAGATGCATAAAGTGCGAATAATAGCGCCTTTCTTCCAGATGTAGAGAATAAGAGGAAAAGCCGCTAAGAAAAGATAAAAATTGCAAGGGAAAAAAGCTTCCATTTAAAGTTCTTTACGTGATTATTCATACCATAAATAATAGCTCTTTTAGGTGTTCAAAAGTGTTTGATGAGACATAAAAGTTGAAGTTTTTTATGCACAATTTAAATTATTCGTAAAATTCTTAATTTAAACTTTATTTTTTTCTGTTTGATATTCTTTAAAGTATTATTTTTCTTCTTATAGTTATGACGCAGCAAAACACATGCAACCAAGTGATCTCGAAATAATTACAAATCGAGTCAAAACACTAAATACAACTTTTGGTTTTGCGCCAAATCTTGATCCATTTGTTTATCAAGAAGTAATTGACAATGGAAATGAGCCAATTAGTAAATATGAATATACTTACGCTTGTGTGACAGAATTTAGATTTTCATCTGAAATTGGTCGAGCATTCACTGGAGGCGATGAACTTCGATGGTTAATTGGTTTTGGAGAGAAATGGGATTTGCTGCCATCACATTTGGCTGTGACTTTTATTGATAATCATGACTCACAAAGGA
The DNA here is from genome assembly GCA_014622435.1 of Polypedilum pembai. Taxonomy (NCBI): domain Eukaryota; kingdom Metazoa; phylum Arthropoda; class Insecta; order Diptera; family Chironomidae; genus Polypedilum; species Polypedilum pembai. The sequence continues at coordinate 1,639 of JACWBX010000279.1, forward strand.
GTGGAAGTAATGACATTTTGACATATAAAAGAAGAAAAAATTATATCATGGCTCAAGCATTTTCTTTAGCTCATCCATATGGAATAAAAAGAATTATGAGTTCATTTGCCTTCAATGACAACAATCAGGGACCACCAGCTGATGAAAATGGTAATATAATTTCACCAACAATTGATGAAAATGGAAATTGCACAAATGGTTGGGTTTGTGAACATCGATGGCGTGCAATTGCTTCAATGGTTGATTTTATTGATGTTGTTGATGGAGAAAATGTTACATCATGGTGGGATAATGGAAAAAATCAAATTGCTTTTTCTAGAGGATCAAAAGGATTTATTGTGTTCAATCTTGACAATTACGATATGTTCAATGTCCCAATTGAGACAACTATGAAAGCTGGAATTTACTGTGACATTATTTCAGGTGAAAAAATTTCAGAATATGAATGTTCAGGAAAGAAACTTGAAGTTGATGAAGATGGAACTGTCATTATTGACTTAGATTATGATGATGAAAATGGTGTAATGGCGATACATATTAATCAAGAAATAAAAAAATTTCGACAATTATAAAATGATCAAGCAATAGAAAGAAAATGAAAAGATCTTTAAGATTTTAATTTGGTTTTCACTTGTTAGTTTCACTCAAAATTTTGGCCGTTAAATTTTAAAAATATTTTCAAACTGATTTTCGAAAAAAAGTTTTGAATTTTCGAAAAATCGAACAACGTTTTCGAAAATAATTTTTGAAATAAAAATTAAATATTTCAAATTTTAAGCAGAAAATGATTTGAAATTAAGTCTGTATTAGACTAATAATAATCTTTTTTATATCAAGGAATATTAATAATTAACTAAATGAGATTTTTAAGTTTTTTTGTTAATATTTCAAAAAAGCCTGTAAAAGTCATGTGAAATTACCAAAGATTTGCTTAAATTTGTTTCAATGATTTTACTATAAAAAGAAGAAATTCTTATTTTTAGATAATTAGATAAACAAAGAGATTCGCCAGTGAGGAATATTTTTTTTCAGCCGGACTAGACAAAGAATGGCAGCCGGACTAGACGAAGAATGGCAGCCGGAGTCCGAATATTAGAAAAATCCGGAAAAGATTAGTTTTTTTGGTTTATATTATTTTGGCCGGATAGTCTGGATCAGGAGAAATATTAGGAAATTCCAAACTTGATTTCTCACTGGCTCCTGTCACTTTTCTATTAATTTAATAAATCATTTGATTTTAATTAATGAACTTTCATTGACTTCTTTATATTAAAAATAATAATGATTCAGCAATAAAAAGACCTAAACAGTCAACTGAATCTTCAAGAACAGCAAAAATAGCTATTTTACCTAAAAATTGAGGTAGGTCAATGAAATAATTAATTCACTGTGGTTTTTACAGCATGTCACTCATTGCTCTCATTAACATGTGATTCTTTGCCCATTTGATTTTTATTCATCTCTCATTTCTCTCATATTTCATTTGAAAAATGATTTTTGGTTTTTAGTCGCAATTTTAATCTCTTTTGGGACACATTTATTATTTGACAAAGAATAAAATGATTATTTTTATTTTAAGTTCAATTTTGATTTTGCTATTAACACTGATATGGAAATTTCGTCATTCTATTTATAATCGTGAGCCATTGAAGAATTTTAGTAAAACTTCAACACCTTTAGTAAAGCATGGATTTGATTTAGCACTCATGAATCGAGGTAAGTTGTTAGAAATCGAGCAAAAAAAGAGACAATTTTGGTATATTTAGTCTAAACGTTATTTGATTCCAAGTTTCTTGCATGCCGGTTAAAAACTTTAACGACTAAATTATCGGCGGACATCTCAAAGTCTTGCAATTTACTAACTTAAACCTCTTTTAATTGCTTTTATAACGAGTTAAACAGATTCTATAGAATCTAACTAAAAATCTAAATAATTAAGAGGAGAAAAATTGAAATTCAACAAAAATCGTCAATTATATATTTGAATTTTTCTGTATTAAGTTCCGTTTTTATATAGTTTAGTTTAGTTAAAACCAGAGTTGTTTCCGGCAAACTTGACTTGTTTTTGGCTGATTTACTAAATATCTCAAAATTCAAATTTTTGCAAATTAAAAAATTCTTTTGCTACTGATTTTATAGATCTCAACGAGTTAAATAAAAATAATATAAGGTTTTTTACTTTAGCTTAGGGGCCAAACAGACCGTTTTGGTACTTAATTTGAATTGGCGCGCACTTTTGATTCTTAATTTAAATTAAGAAAGAAATTATGGGAATAAATTTAAAATCTTTAATTTTTCGAAACTATTTGTCTTCATTTTGATAAATAATGTGTAAATCAAAGTTTTTATTTAACACTTATCCATTGATTTCTATTATAATTTATGTCAAAATGTGGGAACAAAAATACTTTATTTAACGGATACTTAAATTTTAAAAAATTTTTGTGGATTTTCATCAATTTTTCAATGGAAATTGTAAAATTTTCAATTCAAATTTCAAAAAATTTAACGGAAAAAATCCTGTTCGGCCCCCAGGTACTTTAGTTACGGCCGAAATATTTATCAAACCAGCAAGCTTTGCCGTTAAGAACTCTGGTTAAAAGTTATATCACGTATATTGAACATTTTATTTATTTTTGACGGAAATAGTTGCGTAGTTAACAAAAAAAACTTCTTCAATTGAGTCATTATAAAATAATCATCAACAACCGGCTTTTTTTAATTTTGACAATCAAAGTACAAATATTAACAAATTTTTATTTTATTTATTAGAACAACTCTATGCATATACTCGAGCATGTGCAGAAACTTTTAAAAAATCTCATCGCCGTTCCTTATTTCATATTACAACTTATTCGATTGTGAGAGCAAAAGATGCTGAGAAAATTTTGGGATCATCAAAACACATTGAAAAAAGTGAAATTTACAACATTCTTCATCCTTTTTTGAAGACTGGATTGTTGACTAGTGGAGGAGAAAAATGGCATACAAGAAGAAAATTATTAACGCCTGCTTTTCATTTTAATATTTTGAAGGAATTTTGTGAAATTTTCAAGTGAGTTTGAAATTTAATCAATTCAAAATTTTGTTAAAATTTTTGCTTTTATTTTAGAGAAGAAAGTGACAAATTGATTAATTTGATAAGACCATCATGTGGACAAAATATTAATATCATTCCTATTTCAACGCAATTTACTTTAAATACTATTTGTGGTAAGTCTAATAAAGATTATTTTACAACGGTTTATTTTTAAATTAAACAATAACGGTTAAATCAAATTCAAATTTTCAAAAAAATTTTCATTGTTTACGTTTTTATTTCCACAGAATCAGCAATGGGCGTAAAACTCTCAGAATTAGGAAATGATGGCATAACATATCGCAAGAATATTTATAAAATTGGAAAATTTATGGTTCATCGTTTGATTCAATTTTGGCTTCATTCTGATTTCGTTTATACAATTTTTGGCTATCAAAAATTTAACTTTTGAAATCAGCTCATGAATTTACACAGACAATTATTGATAAACGTAGAAAAGAATACAAAACAGGACAAAAAGTGACTGTGATAAAAGATGAGAATGAAAACATTTACATGAGTTCAAAGAAGAAAAGATCAGCAATGATGGACACTTTGTTGCAAGCAGAAATTGAAGGAAAAATCGATTTTGAAGGAATTGTAGAAGAAACTGATACTTTTACTTTTGAAGGACATGATACAACTTCAGCTGGAATGACTTTCACTTTGCTTCTCTTAGCTCATCATCCTGAAGTTCAAGAAAAACTTTTTGAGGAAATTCAAGAAGTAAGTTATGGAAAAAATGATTTACAACTGGAAGATTTCAATAAAATGAATTACATGGAGAGAGTCTTGAAAGAATCTTTGAGAATTTATCCCCCAGTTCATTTTATTAGTCGAAAATTCAGTGAAGATGTTAAAATTGGTAAGTAATAAAACTTTTAAATGAGATCTAAAGTCAAGACTAATTTTCAATCATTTTTAGATGAAATAACTTATGAAAAAGATTCAATAATTGAAATTTATATTTATGACATTCATCGTGATCCGGAATATTTTCCTGAACCCGAAAAGTTTGATCCTGATCGATTTTTACCGGAAAATAGCTTCAAAAGGCACAATTTTGCTTTTCTTGCTTTTTCTGCTGGAATGGTTAGCAAAACATCAAAATTATCAATATTTTTATTAATATTTCTTTTATTTTAGCGCAATTGCATTGGACAACGATTTGCTATGCTTGAACTTAAAGTGATGTTAACAAAAATTATTCAAAATTTCAAAATTCATCCGATAACAAAACGAGAAGATTTGATTTTTATTTCTGATTTAATTTTAAGAACTAAAAACCCGATTGAAATGAAATTTGAACTGCGAAAGGCATAAAAGGTTTCTTTTGTTTATAATTTTTGATTTATTATTAAATAAAACGTTTTATCATGGCACACTTTTTATCTTAAGTTTACAAAGTAATAAAGTTTAAATGAGCAAGGTGAAGACATTCAAGGAGAAAAAAACTTGCATACAAGTTGGATGCATACATGCAAATGCCAAACCCTACTTTTAAAGCTCTAGCGAAAGAAATTTTCTTTTATTTTATTTCTTCAATATTTGCAAACGAAAATTTCAATTTAAAATTTTTGGTAATATTAAACTTTTTCCTTCATTATGAAATAAAAGAAAAATTCAAAAATCTAAAAAATTCTTTTTGCATCATTTATTTTTGCTTCTTTTCGTCTTTTTGCGTCTTTCGTTAAAGCTGTGTTACCCTAGATCAACAGTAACTCAAAGTCTATCAACTTTGTTTCTTTTAAGCTTAAATTATCATTTCAACAGAATTTAGTATGTAAACAAGAAACTTATTAATAATAAGTTATTATTGAAGGCAATATACATTGTTATAAATAAATATTTGTAATAATGAGTTGAATACCTCGCTGTTATTTACTCAAGTGATAAAATTTACAAACAAATAAATTTTAATTAACATAGAAAAAGTTCAAGAAGGAATTATTAAGATATTCTCTTTATTAAATATCACAATTCATTTAAACTTCATCCAATATTCCCATTGCATCAAAATAAGGCAACATTTTGCTAAATATTTTTCGATATCTTTCATTTTTCATGACTCTTTTGCGAAATTCATTCGCTTTTTCACTTTCAGAATGATGTAAAGTAATATCATTATCAGGATCGTCACTGCTCATGACTGCAATTATAGAAGATGCATAGACAAAACCTGCGAATGAAATTGTTTTAAAAATGTCTCAAAATTAAATTTTTAAACTTACCAAAAAATAACTTTCGATGAAATTCAATAACAAATTTATGAAGACTTGGAAATTCACTCAAATCATATTTATATTCAATAAGAGCTTTTTTAAGCTCATTATAATAGAACTGCAACAATCTTTCAATATCTTCGTGATTGTAAAGATCATCATTTAAAGATGAGAAAAAGAAATGATTGAGATCTAAAGCAACTGAGCCAAAGTGACAAAATTGAAAGTCCAACTGTTTGAAAAATAGAAATTATTCAGTATATGTGCATATTATGTTAATAAAGCGAATTTATTTATAGATCAGTATCTATTAACATCTTTCTTAATTGCTCTAATCAAAGGTTTTTCATTAAATTCAAAAAGTTCAATAGTTGGATGAAATCGAAAAACAAATGCTTTTATCAGTGTTTGCTCTTTGAGTAATGTCAAACACGAAATAAGGAAACAAAGTTCTTTATAATTTTCAGCTTTGAAAGAAATTGAATTAGTTTTAAAAATTCATTCTAAAATAACGATCAAATATAAATTCAAAATTTGATTTCTACTGAACGCACTCCGTCACATTTGTTTATGTTCAGAACTTTTTCTTTGTTAATAATTTTTCTTCAATTACCATTTTAAACAGCAATTTAGCTAAATATAAAGCAGTGCTTGCACACTTATACGATATAAATAATCATTTAAAAGAAAGCTGAAAGCTCTAGCTGTTGTAATTTTCGAGATCTCAGCGTTCAGTCGGACAGACAGACAAAGTGAATATATTAGCAGCTTTTATCTCCAAAAATTCGCTAAAAAGTATCAATTTCCTTAACTCTTGAAAAATTTACTCTCAAACTTACAATTACAGCATCAGTAACATTTCTTTCTTCATCATATATAAACATTAAATTTGTTGTCCACATATCTCCATGATTTAAAACATTTAACTCATTTTTGTTTACATCAAAACATCTTGTAGCATTTTCAATAAAATTTTCTCTTAAATTTATCATTTTTGCTGCATAAACTTCATATCCTTCCCATGTTGCAACTTCATCACCAGCTGCAGTGAAAAACAGCAAACAACCTTTATTGAAAGCGACAACTTTTCTGCTAAACATTCCAACATCGAATTCATCGAACACTTGAGGATTTTTTTCAAGCATTTTCAATGAAGCTGCATGAAACTTTGCAAGTTTGCTCAAAGTCAATTTCATATGTTTTTCATCTAATCGATTTATTCTATCAGCCATTTCAAATTTTTCATCTTTCAAATCTTTAAAAAGCAAGACTTTGTTTGCTTTATCAGTTTTTATCACATCCAAAATGATGCCATGACCAAAAATTTTTTCCATTTCAGGAGCAACTTTCGAGAAAAATCTAATTTCTCTATTCTGAATGTCAAGTCCATTGGGTCCGAATAATTCTATTGAAAATTCATTGACACAATCACTTTTAGCTACAATATTTATTGACTTTTTTTGATCTTCAATTTGATAATTGACTATGATTCGATAAAGAGAAGAAAGAAATCCGTCACCTTGTGCATTGCATGGTTGAATGTTTAAATCGTTGATTACAATTGAATTGCAATTGAAATATGTTGCGAGAACTTCTTGAAAGTAACTTTCTGTGTAAATCGAAGGAAAAGACATTTTTTAGGGTTCAGCAAAAGTAACACGACGATGAGTGAACCCTTATTATTTTTAAATGAACGAACTGCTTAAAGACAGATTGTGAACTAAATATGAATTAGGAGTATTCGAGACTTTTATCTTATCAGTCAAGTAAGCGAGAAAAAAAGTTTGCACAATTCTATCTAACAAATGTTGATTAAATGAATGATATATAAAAATTATCTAAGCAATAAATAGTAGAGTAAAATGCTCAATAAATAAAAGCTTAATACTAAACATCTCAATGTCTAAAGCTTAAAGTTGAAACAATCAAACTGAGCTGTTACATAGATGGTCTGTCTATGTTAACGAGTCTATATAGATCTATGAAAGATTTTGTCTATATAGACGAAAATATAGACATAAAAGTCTATGAATAACAACTTTGCAATGAAACACTTAGTCCTGAACATAGAAACACTTAAACACAAAGCTGAGCACTAAAAACACTAAGAGCTGAGCACTAAAAACACTAAGAGCTGAGCACAAAACACTCAGTCCTGGGTACTAAAAACACTATACATTGATATCAACATGACTGAAATGAAAAGCAAATTTTTTAATTCTTAAACGTTTATTCAATAAATCTTTTTCAGTATGTGTGACATTAATAAAAATAAATTTAACAAATTTTCATGCATCTTGAGACTGTTTTTTACTCTTATTCTTTTTCTGATGACGTTTACTATAAGATTGCTCTTTAGTTTTGAATGTTATACATCTTTTATCCAAAAATGCTATAATGTCCTGTAAAAATTAAATAATTAATAATAATTTTCTCATAATATGAAATATTTTCCTTACATTCAATTGATAGCTCAAATTAAATTTCCTAAAATGTCGATAAATTTCGTCCAAATCGAGTGGACGAAATTCAAGAATAAATTTTGGATATTTTTCATTCGATCGTACCATATTGTAGAAAGCAATGTGAAGAGGAAGCGCACATGTTGCTACCTAAGAATGAAAAAAATATTTAATTAAGATTAATTTTAATAATATTCAAAAACTCACTTTTGACTTTTTAGTTTTTGGCAAAATATATTCTTCACCATCGAGAATACCATTTGAGTCTAATTGAAAGACAAACTTCTCTTCTGAACTTTGAATACCAATATTTGCAACAAAATCAGTATAATTCATATCAACTCTTGAGTCATTAAGATCAACTTCTTCAGAAGCTTTCACTCGAATAGTTGGATGAGTTTGCTCATAAATATGAGTAAGCAATTCAACTGCTTTCCTAACTGGAAGTGTTCTAATCCCAAATTTATACAATTCTTTCTTTAATTCAACAGGTGTCATGCTCGAATAATGTGGCTCATCAAAAAATGACTCTGTGTCGATGATATATTTGTCATTCAAATTTATTCCAAGACTTTTCTTGCGAGTTTTCTGTTTTGGCTGCTTTTTAACACTTTTTGTTATAACTGATGAATTCAAAATATTGTCCAAAGATTTTCGAATTGTTCGACTATTTTGTGCTACAATTTCTTGATCTGAATCGTCTTCATCTTGTTCTTTTTCGATGTTTTGAATTTCTTGGACATTTTGATTTTCTTTATTGGGTATTTTATATTTTCTCAAAATTGCAGATATCCCTGAACAATCTTGCTCATCTGTATTCATATTTTCCATCTCATTATTATTATTTGACACAGTTTTTTCGCTCAAATTTTCTGCTTCATCATTATCACTGAAGGTAAGATCATTTTCATCAAAACTATTTTCCTCTTCAGACTTTTCCTTATATTTATTTAGAATTTCAAGAATGCTTGTTGAAAATTGTGGTTCCTTGATGTTTGCTGTTACTTTTGCATTTTCCATGCATGAATTTACAGTTGCATTTATTTCATCAATAACACTTGTTGTGCTTACATCATTATTTACCGCCAATAATTCAATAAGAGTTTGATCTGCAGCATTATCAATTTCAAAAACATCTTCATCCTTTGTAGGTGAAATATCATTGTTATAAGCTTGAACTGAATAATTAATTTCTTCATCAGAAATATCAATGATTTCGCCACTCGTGCTAGTTTGAGAATTTTGACTGCATTGACTATTTTTTTGTGGACTTGATTCCATTTCAACTTCTTCTACTTCTGAATCTTCTTTTTGTGTCAAATCAATGTGATCATATTCCATTTGCTCTTCATTTTTGCATAAATTTTCATCAATCGAATACTCAACAGTATCATTGCTATCACTGCTAATTATTGTCACAGTTTCAATTTTATCCAAATTATTAGATTCAATTTTGACATTTTCAGATTTCAAAAAATTTTCTTCATCTTTAACAATTTGTTTTTCTTCTATCTCAGCAGTTTCAACATTTTGCGAAAAATTTTCATTTTTCACATCTAAATGATCTTCAAGACAACTTCTTTCGCATTTTGAAATAGATTCTATAACTATATTCTCTGGCGAATCACAAGAAAAACTTTCAACACCATCAAAAATGTCACTGCAACTTTTATCTTCTATTTCTGGCTCTTCTTCTACTTTTTCAATTTGTGATACATTTTCTTTCTTCTCAACTTGTATCTCATTTGCTTGAGCTTCTTCTTTCTTCTCAACTTGTACCTCATCTTCATCTTGAGGTTCTTCTTTCTTTTCAATTTGTGTCTTGTCTTCTTCTACTTTTTCTTGAGAGCTTTTTGAAGACTTTTTCTTAGGCGTTGGAATTCTACCATATATTTTGTTATAATCTTTCAAAAGATAACCAGCACCAATATAAGATGGTTTGAAAAGTTCAGTTACATAAAAATCCATCAGCATTGTATCTGAGTGCGCTTCTACACTATGTTTATTGAAAATTGTATTATGTCGCTCAGTCATTTCTTGAAGATAATAACAGCGAACTGGAAGTTGAGTGCATTCAGTAACTTCTTCTCTTATCTTTTGACAATCACCAAAACATGACTCTAAAATGTAATCAACCGAAAGTGAATTTAATCTCTCTTTTTCTTTAAATTTTGTGAGAACTAATTTCGTTGAATATTTCAAATATCTTGAGCGCAATCTTTGCTCGGTTTTAGTCATTTCATCTTCAGGTTCAATTTCACAATGCATTCTTTTCTTAAAACCATATTTCTCAAGAATTGTGCTGATATGTTGCATTTTTGGTTGTGCTGTAAAAGGATTTTCTAATTTTGGTTTTTTGGCTTTACTGCTATCGCTCGATATTGATGAAGAAGTTGATGGTTCGCAAGATTGTTGAATTCTTTCTTGATCTTTAAGTGATTCTGAAATTGCTAAAGCTAGTTGCATTTCATATGGATCGACTGCATCTTGTCGACAGCTGTCAGTAATTGCATTTTGAGCTAAATCATGTTTGCTAAGCGCTTTTCTAATATCTGGTTGTAGTTTATCTTTCTTCGCACGTGTAGTTTTAGTTGTCTTTGATTTTTCTGCTTTTGTCACATTTTTACTTGATGTAGATGAAGAAGGAACTTTCCTATATTTCTCAAGTTTCTTGAAGAAACTCAAACTGTCATCAAGTTTCTCATTTAATTTTAATTTCTTATTTATTGGTTCATCTTTTTCCTCTTCAGAATTCTTCTTTTCTATGAAATTAGTTACTAAACTGTAAAAAGAAAGCCATTATGTTGCTGAATTGTAAAACAAAAATTTACTCACTTTTTCTTAACAGCTCTTTTCTTGTTTATGTCACTCATACTGAACTAAATAGACTAATTTAATTGTTTATACTTATTGATCAGATTTAACTTTTTGTGGATCAATCAAATTTAAAGCATTTTGAATTGCAATTGAATCATTTCCTCCAAAAACTACAGGAGGTGCATAACTTGATTGAAGATCATGATTTTCCATAAACGGCGCTAATGTTGCACGTTTTTGTTTGTGTAATTCTGACTCCTTATACCAATTTTCTAAAGTATATTTTCTAACTTTATCAGTCGAAGGCAAAAAGCTGGAGTTAAGAAAAATAACAGGTAAAGATTGGTAAACAAAAATTTTAATTTTACTCACGTATATCCAATTCCTACTAATGAAGCAATAGCAAGAACTGATGCTGCAAACCGATTGCGTACTTTATATGAATAAGTTCCTTTTGTTCGCCTTGGCTTAATAGGAAGTTGTGAAATTGTTTCTTTCTCATGAATTTTCGGCATTTGAAAATATTTTGAAATTTTATGTTGTGCTGCGTAAAATTATTTTCTTACATTCCCCTATTTTGAATTTTTAAAAATCGTTAATAATAAAGAACATAAATTACAGCTTCATCTTTAAAATTTTACCTTCTATCTATACTAAACTGAAAGAAATATGATGATAATGAAAATAATAAATTTATCCACGCATAGAAGTAAATATTTTATTTCTAAAAACTCAACAAAATAGTCAACAGATCTGTCTGTTCAGTAGATATAGTAAATTGTGATATAAATATTTGAGTGTAAGTCACTTTATGTATATGAAGTTATTAAATATCTTTTTGCAAAAAAAATGTTAATATACCGTGGTCAAGGCTTAAATTGTACGTTATGTAGATTCATGCTCGAGATTTGCTAAGTTAAATATTTAATTGATAAGTATCATTTTGATCCATAGTTGTAAAAGTAGAATCTACTTTTTAGCTTTTTACGCTATTTTCTACGATAGATTTTGGATACTGGCTACGGACCAGTAGTTAAACAACTCTATTCAGATCTTTATTCCAGCGAAAGCTTGATAATTGTTGTCTCCTCTAAGTTTTGTGCCCATATTTTGCATTTTACAAATATTGCTATTCCACCTGCAATGAAATTTTTAATTTGTCAATTCTTATTATTGAATTTCACAAACTTACGATGTGGATTTTCAAAGTGAACAGCAATAAGCGGTTCTAAATAGCTTTCATCATTTTTAGATGGAAAATAATAAATTGGAAAACCATAGCTTGGATAATATTCGATTCTTCCAACATATTCGTCATCAACTGCATTTTCTCCACTACATGATAGCCAAATCGCTCTCTAATAAAGTAAACATTTAAAATTGAGCTAAAAAAATGAATTTTTTTCACTCACTTGATTTCGATTGTGATCATTGCTGATATAATTTTTCAAATAAACTGGCATATCATCAGGTAGAGGATTGCTGTTATTTAACACTTGTGGAATCCAGTTTTCAAGTTTTTTAAGTTTGAAAAATACACAAGGAGATCCTGTGTAATATCCATAACCATTTTCTTTTGTGCATGGTCCAAATTCTTTCAAATCAACATTACATGATTTATCTGAACTTGGAAAATTGTTGTCACATCTTTGGCGGTTTTTATTTGGCGTCTCATATTCTATAAGAAAGCATTAGAGTGTAAAAAAATATTCATATTTTTAGCATGACTCATCTCTTACGTATTAGTGCGTCATTGATTTTGGCCACAATGTCATTTCCTCCTGAACGAACTTGATATTGGATAAAATTATCCTGAAAACTCGGAAATACTGCTAATCGACCATTCTTTTGTGCATGCATGTCATTTGATGCTTCCAAAAGTCTATAGCAAGCGAATGTAACGAATAAAAATAGAACGACGCCATAACATATTCGCACTATAATTTATTGATTAAATTTAGAAAGACTTAGCTAATTTCCTTTTATATTTTACAACTTACATGGTTTAGACGTCGCAATTCGATTTAAACGTTCATAACAAGGATGATTTAAACACATAAGGCACTGTTAATTTGTAATTGATTGCACTTAAATTCTAAAGTGGAGAATTTAAAATTTTTCTCTCAAAAAACAAATCCAAAATACAATAGAGCACTGAAAGAAGTGTTAAAAGTAAATATTTTCGCTTGCAGGGTTCTAAATTATTCATAAGAAATTCATAAGAGTAAATTACTTCTTATGAATTATAAATGAAAAACCCTGCAAGAAAGAAAGAGAATATTTCGAATTTAAATCGTTGAAACAAAAGGTAGATTTTAAACACACTAATTATTGACTATTAAAACACACAAACATCAAATGATGAGTATCGAAACACTAAAAAAATGCTCAATAAAAAAGTGCTGAGCACTAAAGGTATCAAAATCTAAGGTTTAGCATTCCGAGTAGCCAAAAACACGTTACGCTTTTCGTTTATGTGCCGTTAGCATGACATCGTAAGTAAACGGAAAGTCGTAACGTTTATTTGGTTACTCGGGCATTGAAACACTCAAACACTTAGTGCTGAGCACTAAAACGCTCAAATATATGTGTTGAACATCAAAACATTAAAAATAAACTTTAAATACATGTTATATAGTAATTAATTAAAAAGTTGGTAACATCTGATAGTTACTGGTAACAGTTGATAGCTTCAGATAACACTCAACTATATATATTGAGGACTTAGATCAATAATGGTTTTAAATTTAATTTGTTCAAGTTTAACATTTAAATATGCTTCTATGCTTAAATCATCTAAAGTCATTGCTATCATTTTATTCTTTTATTTTTAGAATTCTAATAAATGCAAAAATTATCTTCTTTTTACTCGAATAAATGACATGCGATGTGATAATAGAGAGAGCGCGCAATTTTATTATCCTAAGCTAATGAACCTTTCAATGTAGGGAAAAAAGAATTGTCATAAATTTCATTTTCAAACACGCTCTTTTATTGTCATTTTATCCTTTGTGTTGATCAGTCTGAATTTGAAATTTATTCTAAAAAATTGAAATGGGAAATGTAGTGAAAAGAGCTTATGATCATGAAAATGATCATTATTTGAAACCAGAATTGACAAATTTGAGTGTTTATGAAATTGAGATTTTAATCAAGTCATGGAAAATTATAAGTTCAAGGGTATATATAAAGTGTTAAACTTTTAATTTAAGAAAAATTTATAAAAATAAAATAAATTTTTAGTTCAGAGAGTCAGCAGAAATCATTTTCTACACATTTTTGGAAAAATATCCTCACAATCAACAAGTTTTTGAAGCTTTTCGTAATACACCATTGTTAATGTTGAGGGTAAGAAATTTTTAAAATTTCATTAGTTTAGACCAGTAGTGGGCAAACTTTTTTGATCCGCGACAGACTTAAAAGTCTAAATTTATTTTACGAAATATTTCTTCTCGTGGCATAGCAAAAATTTTCCTCCTTAGAAATTGGCGAAAATTTATTGAAATTTGAATAATTTCTACTTGATTTTTGAATTCAGGGAAAAACGACAATTGCTTCATTATTTTCAAATTTTTTTATGGCATACCTATGCTTATGTTAGTGGCATAGCACATCGTTTGACAATTACTGGTTTAGACTTGAAGCTACAACAGAATTTGAAAGTAAAGAAAAAATAATTTGTTAAAAGTTCACTCTAAGGCTGGTATATTTGTTAATTGGGTTAAATAAATAATTTATTTCTTCTATGCCTTATAAAATTTTAATGATGTAATTAAGTTTTTCAATCTTATCCAGTCAAGTTTTAGTCTACTGTCCATATTGAAATTCGCTTTGACGGCGGATTTTGTGGCAGATCTGACATATAAAATTTTTTGTCATTGAAGATTTAATTTTGACTATTTTGATTCTTTCCAATATCTAGGGAACTCCAGGTTTCAGTCCTAATGCTTGTAGAATTATGAATGTTTTCAACAATGTGATTGATTCAATTGAAAATGATCCGGAAATGAATGAAGTAAAAAAAATTGTTTATGAAGGTAATCAATAAGAAATTTCAATCAATTTAATTCATAAAATTAATATTTTTCTTCAATTTAAAGTGGGAAAAACTCATGCAAGACGCAACATAAAAAAGCGCGCATATATTGAGTTGGGAATAGTAATTTTAGAAGTGTTAAAAGATATGTGCAAGCTTGATAACGATGGTAATTGTAAATTGCGTCATTTAAATAATTCACTTAACTATTAATTTCTTAACAGGCATAATCGCGTGGAACAAGTTGCTCGATAACATCTTTCATTTTCTTTTTGAAGCTATTGATGGTGAAGGCAATTATCATCATTTTTCCTCTTCTTCATTTCACTAATGTATTCTTAAAAACTAAAATACAATTATGAATTGTCAATAAAAAAGAACTGTTGATAATAAAAAAGTTTCATTAGAGTGAAAAGAAATTTTTGCCTCGTGTCTTCTCCCTCATGCATGAAAATTTATTAACAAAAAAGGTTAAAAGCGCAAAATGGTTTCTTATTACTACCTAGAGGTTATTGATAATTAATGTCATCGCAATAACGACAAATGGTGATAAAAATTTCCTAAATATCGATTGATATTCCTGAATATAGGCTTATTTTGGTGTTGATGGTTGATAAAGACACAAGTGTTTTAAGAGAAAATTTTTTACAATGGGAAATGTAATTAAAAGACGCGCGAAAGATCATGACAATGATTATTCTAATCCTGAAATGACTGAATTGAGTTTTGATGAAATTGAAATTATTCAAAAATCATGGAGTGAAATTCAATCAAAGGTAAAAAAAATTTGAAATAAATTTTTAATTTAATTTTAATATTTATGAATTTTTTAGGCACATGACACAGCTGAAAAAATTTTCTACACATTTTTGGAAAAATTTCCTCAAAATCAACAAAATTTTATTGCATTCAAAAATACTCCTTTGTTAATGTTAAAAGTATGTAATTTACTTAAGAATAAAGCTCGGTAGTATACGTACAAGAAAAAGATATACCTTATACGCACACTGCCGAACCTTACTTATGAAAAATTTTAGGGAACACCAGGATTTCGTGCACACGCAAGCAGAATTTTTAATGTTTTCAGTAATGTCATTGATGCTTTGGATAAAGATCCTGACTTTCAAGGGATTAAAAATATCGTCGCTGAAGGTAATTTAGAATTGCAATAACTAAATGCTTTTTAGCCATTATTCTTTAATTCAGAGCCCGAAATCGACGGATGAGTAAGTAAACTCATAAGTAAATTTACTAAAATAAAAATTCATGAGTAAGTTGTGGGTAAATTAACAAAATTTAGTTAGTCATTAAGTAAATTATGCGACGATTTCGGGCTCTGCTTTAATTATTTAACGAATTTTGCAAATTCTTTAAAATTCAAAATTTTCAAAATCAACAAAACCGTTATTTGTAAGGTTTTTTTGTCTTTATTTCCGCGGCGTGGACACACAAAAAAAGATCAAATAAAAAGCAAATGGGAGCAACTGGGAGCAGCAAGTTTGTTGCTTCTTTGGTTTTTTGCTCTTTGTTGCTTTCGTTCGTTCTTTTTTGATTTTTGCTACTCAATGTTGCTCTTTTTTGTATTTACACGCCAGTATATTGATAATTTAATCAGAGCCCGAAGTCGACTAAATTTAGTCGACTTGCGTACAAATTTTTAGTCAACTTCGGGCTCTGAATTTAATGTCAAAATATAAAAAAGAACAACGTGTGTCTACACCTAGTTTATTTCAATTACTTCTTGCTTAAAATAATTATCTAATGTATTTTTCTGTAGTTGGTCGATCTCACGCAAAAAGACAAATTAAAAAGCGCTCATACGTTGAGCTGAGAATTGTTATTTTAGAATCAATATCAGAGATGTGTAAGCTTGATGACGATGGTAAAAATTCTAAAATAATTCTCATCATTAAATTCAAAATTTAATCTTAAAATATTACAGGAATTGTGGCTTGGAGTAAACTTCTTGATATCATTTATCATGTCTTATTTGAATGTCTTGATGGACGTGACCAACAGTTTATGCAGTAGACTTTTTATATCTGCATTATCTTGCTTATCAATGTTTTAAAAATTCATTCAGAAAAAATGTTGACGTAATTTGATATATAATAAATGATGAATATGTTGGGATAGTCTCATATATTAGTATTATATAAATTTTATACTTGTCATGTATTGGGTGTGTGTGTGTGTCTTCCTCTATAGAGAAAACAAAATTTACTAGAAATGCGTTTTTCAGTCGTGCTTCAAACCTCAGCGTGTCAAGTTTAAATTTAAAAGCCATGGGAAATATTTTGCATAAAAATTCATCAACAGCAACTACAACAACAGCTGTTGAGAGCAATGAACAACTACCAACACCACAAATTGTTGCTCTCACAGAGAATGATGTTGAAATAATTAAAAGGACATGGAAAATACCGAGTGCAAATGTAATTTTATGCTGGTTATAAATTGAATTAGTTTTTAGTTATGAATGAATTGAGTTAAAGTGAATAAGAGATATAAAATAATATTGCAAAGAAAAATAAGTGAAAATTGAAATATAGAACTAAAATACTATTTGATTTCGCTTTAAATTGATTTTTAATACTTTCTATTTACTTTATTAATGAATTTTACTAAGAATAAACAGGTTGACAGAGCTTTAAATGACAAATTTGAAAACACTTTCAAAGCATAAACAAATTAACTAATGAAATGTCATTTAATATTAAATTATCACTCTATTTAAGCTAATTAAACTCAAATAGAAATAAATTTCAAATCATTTCTCATTGTTTGATAGTGATTTATCTTAAATATTAACCCTCATAAATGAGAATATTCATGATTTATAATACAACTCTGTTTACTAAATTTCTCTATTCTTATAGTCACACGACTCAGCTGCATTAATATTCTATACTTTCCTCGAAAAATATCCACACAATCAAAATAAATTTCCTTCATTTAAAGACAAACAATTGTCGGATCTTAAAGTGAGTAAATAACTTTTTCTCCCTATTTAATTTCTTTATAAACAATTGATAATAAATTTATTAAGAATACCATTGAGTTTCGAGCACACGCAAGCAGAATTTTCAATGTATTTAGCAGCGTTATTGATGGCCTTGAAAGAGATAGTGAAATGATGAAGGGAATAAAGAAAATTATAGCGGAAGGTAAAGTAGATAAATAAATATTGACTTCATTGTCTTTTTTTCACATTCTTTAATTGCAGTTGGAAAATTTCATGCAAAGAAAAAAGTCTCGAAGAAATCGCAAAATGAAGTTAGAACTGTACTCGTTGATGTCCTTACTGATGTTTGCAAATTGAATGATGAAGGTAAAATTAAATTTTAATTTCTCTTGACTTTAAAATGATTTTTGTTATTTACAGAAAAAGCAGCATGGAATAAATTATTAGATATATTCTTTCACGTGATGTTTGAGTGTATTGATGGACGTTCTGAACAATTCTTTTAACACTTCCTTTTCTATGAGTGACACTTAAAATATTTTTATTGAATTTTCAAAGTTTGGAAACTCTTTTTCTTCACTTCATTACGCCTCAATGATTTACAACTTTATCATTACGAACAGAACTGATTTAAAGTCGTCATACTAATATTAGAAGTTTCTCACATGAATATATCTTCAACCTGTACAATAAAGACATCTATCTATCACTCCATTACGTAATCTAAAACTTTGAATTCTAATTTAAAAGAGTTCTCAAACCTTGGCAAACATCAACAAGTTCTGAATATCTAATAAGCATCCATAATTATGAAAATCGAGCTGCTGTTGCTACTGTTCGTGACAATAATTGCAATTTTGTTTTATTTTCCGGTTCTTCAATTAATTTTTTTATTTTCTGTTTTCGGCACTGTTTATGTTATTGTTCAGTATTTTTAATTTTTGTAACTTTATTTTAATTATGGTGAAAGGGTCTTTTATTACATAAACAATTTTATCAGAATAATGAAATCTTTTTGTAAAACAACGACAAAATTAGCGGCAAATGAAATGAAATTTAATCTAATTCCAACAATCGAAGTCGTAAAATTTTTCCATTAGAAAATAAAAATGTCAAAACGGTAATAATCGGGTGTGATGATGAGCATGAATAGAAATTTATGTTATGGACATACACGAAATAATCATTCACAATAGAACACATAAAAATTCACTTTGATGTTTTATTAGAAATCGGGTTAATGTTCTTTTCATGCTTTTTTGTTTTGTAAGCACATAATTGGGTTTTGTTCTTAAAAATGTGTAATATGAATTTTTAATAAAATTGGTATCATCCAGAGTCCAAAACCGTTTTATCTTTTAGTCGCGACTAACTAAAATGCAACTAATTTTTAGTCGATTAAAAATAAAACACTAATCGACTAAATTTTAGTTGTTTTTTAGTTGAAAATTTTAATCGACTAAAATTTAGTTGAAATTTAGCTGAAGATTTTAACCGGTTAAATTTTAGTTGATTTTTAGTCGATCATTTTAACCGACTAAAATTTAGTTAGTCGACTTTAACCGACTAAAATCGATTTTAGTCGGTTAAATTTTAATTTTAGTCGACAAAAAATGATTTTAGTCGGTTAAAGTCGACTAACTAAATTTTAGTCGGTT
>JACWBX010000280.1:0-34428 GCA_014622435.1 Polypedilum pembai
TACTTCTTTTTCTGTGTTTTTTTTTTTTTTTTGTATGAAAAAAAGCCGAGCCCTAATTGAACATGTAAAAATTCATAATTTACATTGGAAAACGCGCTAAAAACACAATAAACAGTAATTAGTGTTAGTTGATACCAACTGGTAGGTTCAAACATCAGTCTGGTGTGAATATTGATATGTTTGTAATTTATTTTAAATTTCTAATAAATTTATTTTTGTTCACCTGTTGCATTTTCCTACGGCATGTTCTTTAAATTTGTTTTTGTTTATCTTTCGTCACACATTTATTTTATAACACGTTGTTTTAGTTAGTTGCTATAGAAATATTTGTTAACCATAGCAACACAAAATAACCAAACAAAATAAAAAATAAAATTTCAATTCTTAAATTTCAAAAATATAAAAAATGCAATTGAAATATTTAAAAACAGCTTTAGAACCACAGGCATGTAATAAACTTTACATTAATATAAAATGACTAAAAATTTTCATAACAGGAACATTTAAGTCGCATTGCTGGTCTTTCATGGTCACCAAATTGCCAAAAACTTGCAGTAGCAACAGCAGAAAGAACAATTTTACTTTTCGATGAAAATGGCGAAAGACGTGATAAATTTTCAACAAAACCAGCAGATCCGTCAGCATCAAGAACGTCTTATGTAATCAGAGGTGTCGCATTTAGTCCTGATTCAACAAAACTTGCTGTAGCTCAAAGCGACAATATTGTCTACGTTTATAAATTGGGTGAAAATTTCAATGACAAAAAGGTCATTTGTAATAAATTTCAACAACCTTCGTCAGTTTCTTGTATTCTTTGGATTGGTGGAATGATAATTGCAGGACTTGAAGATGGACGAGTTCGTGCACTTCATTGTAAAAATAACAAATCTCAAAATTTGTATGGAACTGAATCAATGTGCATTTCATTGGCACCAAATTCACGTGGAACTGGCATTGTTAGTGGTCATGATGATGGCTCTGTTATCAGATTTTATCTTGTTGAAGAAAATTCAGAACCATCAGGTAGACTTTTTACTCATTCAGTTGCTCCTGCTGTTCTTGCTTGGAGTTCTGGTGGTAGCATAATTGCAGCTGGTTGTGACAAAAAAGTCAATTTTTATGACTGGCAAGGACGTTTGCAAAGATCTTTTGACTATTCACGTGATGACAATGAACGTGAATTTATGATCGCAACATGCAGTCCAAATGGTCAAAGTGTTGCAGTTGGTAGTTTCGACAGAATAAGAGTTTACACTTGGAGTCCACGACAGAATGCATGGAGTGAAGCTCTATGCAAAGATATTGCAAATTTATACTCAATCACAGCACTTGCTTGGAGAAAAGATGGAGCAAGATTATCAGTTGGAACTGTTTGTGGTGGAGTTTATTATTTCGAGAGTGTTATTAAAAGAACAATTTGGCAGGATAAATTTGAAATTACTTTTGTTGCACCAAGTCAAGTGCTTTTGAAATCACTTCAAGATCCACCAAATACTATGACAGTTGAATCACAGAATGGACTAGAAATTGATGATGTGAGAATTATGGGTGAGTTAAAATTTCAAACAATGCAAACAAAAATTTTGCACACTTTTAGAGGTTTTACAGAACTATTTTTCATAGACTTAAATTTATAAGAAATTTAATTCCTCTTCAATCCAAAGCTTCAGCTAAAAGTCTTCATCTAAAATATTTTTCTTTCTCTAATATTTCAGGAAAAGACAACTATCTCGTAGCTAGAACAGAAGAATCTTTGATTCTCTGCGATTTGACACGCTCTTTAGTCAGTGAAATTACTTGGATCGCAACAGGTCGCCATGAACGTTTTTATTTCGAAAATCCTAATGTCTGTCTCATTTTCAATGCTGGAGAACTTTCATTAGTTGAATATGGTGACAATTTTATTCTTGGTTCAGTCCGCACTGAGTTTGTAAATCCACATTTAATCTCAGTACGTTTAAATGAACGAGGAAATGCAACAAATAACAAAAAACTTGCTTATCTCCTCGACATGAAGACAATTGTTGTTGTTGATTTGATCATGCAGTCAATTATAACTCAAATTTCACATGATTCAAAAATTGATTGGATTGAGCTTAGTGAAACTGCTCATAAACTTCTTTTTCGAGACAAGAAAATGCGTCTCGTTGTTGTTGACATTCAGTCAGGCAGAAAACAAACTTTATTGAGTAAAGTTCAATTTGTACAATGGGTGAGTAAAAGTGATGTTGTAATTGCACAAACTGATACAAATTTGGCAATTTGGTACAACATAGACTTACCAGAACATGTTACAATTATGACAATACGTGGAGACGTTTATGATGTGATTAGAGAAGATGGTAAAACTGAAGTTCTTACGAAAGAGGGTGCAACAGAGCATGTTTATCAATTGGATGAAGGATTAGTTGAATTTGGCACTGCACTCAATGATGGTGACTTTGGTAGAGCCATAACTTATTTGGAATCACTTGGTGATAAGCCAGCAGCTAAAGCAATGTGGCACAACCTTGCAAACATCGCATTGTTACAACAAAATCTTCGTGCTGCTCATCGATGTTTTGCTGCACTTGGAAATTCATCGAAAACTTATTATCTTTATGAAATGATAAAAATTGGCGAAAGATATGCAAAAACTACTGGACAAAGTGAAATTTCATGTCCTGAAGTTCGTGCACGATTTGCATTGTTAGCAGGTGACTTGAGAGCTGCTGAAAGGATTTACATTGATCAAGGTGATTTGGAATCAGCTTTGGAAATGTACATAAAGCTAAAACGTTATGATGATGCAATAAAATTGGCAGAAAGACGTGGATATCCTGGCCTATATGACTTAAGAGAGAAACAAATGAATTATTTACTTAGTACAAATCAAGAAGCAAAAGCAGGCGAAGTTTTAGAAGAGCGTGGTGAAAAGGAAAAAGCTTTGACACTTTACATGAAAGCAAACAAGCCAGGAAAAGCTGCAAGACTTGCACTCAAAACACCTTCACTTTTACAAAATGAAGATTTAGTTTCAAGAATTATTTCACTTTTAGTTCGCACAGAACTCTTTGAACTTGCTGGCGATTTAGCGCAGAAAACTAATCAACTTGATTTGGCAACAAAATTTTACAAAAAAGGCAATGCTTTTTCACGAGCGATTGAAATTGCAAGAAGTGTCGCACCAAATGAAGTGACATCACTTGAGGAAGAATGGGGAGATTATTTGGTGTCGAAAAGACAACTTGATGCTTCAATCAATCATTATATTGAAGCCGGTTGCACTCTTAAAGCTCTTGATGCTGCAATGGGAGCAAAACAATATCGAAAAGCTGTACAAATCATAAAAGTCATTGATGAACCGGAAGAAATTAAAAAATATGCAATGGAACTTGCTGAACATTTAGCAAGCATTGGTGACATTGAAACAGCTGAAGATTTGCTTGTTCGTGCTGAACTTTATAAATCTGCAATTGAAATGTTGAATAAACATAATAAATGGGAAAAATCTTTCGACATTGCTGAACAATATCTTGATGGTGATGAAATTTCGGAACTTTTTAGTGATGTCGCTTTGAAACTTGAAAGTGAAAAAAAATATCGCGATGCTGAGCGTGTTTATATTACAATCGGTCAACCAGACAAAGCTATAGAAATGTACAAAAATCTTGAAATGTATGACGCAATGATTCGACTTGTTGAGCGATATCACAAAGATCAACTTGAAAATACTCACTTGCAGGTTGCGAGACATTTAGAAGAGAAAGGAAAATTGAAAAATGCTGAAGTTCATTTCATTGCTGCAGGTGATTGGAAGTCTGCTGTTCATGCATATTGTACAGCTGAAAAATTTGAAGATGCTTATCGCGTGTCTAAGCAAAAAGGCTCAGATGGTGCTTCAAATCAAGTCGCTTATATGTGGGCAAAATCTTTACCATCAGTTGATGGCGCTGCAAGACTTTTGACCAAAATGGGACTTGTTGATAATTCAATAACTTTTGCTTGCGATTCTGGTCATTTTGATTTCGCTCTTGATCTTTGTAAAGCAACAGGAAAAGCAGCAGATGAAGTTCATTATAAAATTGCGCTGTCATTAGAAGATGAAGGAAAATTCCAAGAAGCTGAAGCGGAATTTATCATGGCAAATAAGCCAAGAGAGGCAATAATGATGCACATTCATGGTGGTGATTGGAAATCAGCATTAGCAATTGCTGAAAAATATGTTCCTGAAGCTGTTAATGAAGTTTTAATAAATCAAGCTGGTGCAGCATTGGAAGCGAGAAATTATCATGAATATGAAGCACTTTTGATTAGAGCTGAACGACCTGATTTGATAATAAATCATTACAAAGAATACAACATGTGGCATGAAGCGATTAGAATTGCTGAAGAATACATGGTTGAAGAAGTTCCAGAACTTAAAAGAATGCAAGCAAGATCAAATCGTGGCTCACTCTCGATTGCTGGTGATAGTCGTTCATTGTTACAGCAAGCATCAGAATATGCCAGAAATGAAGAATTCAAAAAAGCTGCTGAATGTTTATTGCAAATTAATGAAGCAAATGCTGAAGAAAAATCAATTGAGCGAGCTTTAATTCGTGCAGCTGAAATTTGCAATCAATTTTTAGAAGGCGATGATGCTATTGAAATAGCTCGAGAACTAGGTCCACGATTGGTTGAAATAAATTTAATTGGACCAGCAGCACAACTTTATCTTGCTGCTGAATTGCCAAAAGAGGCTGTTGATGTTTTTATACAGTCAGATAATTGGAATAAAGCGAGAAGATTGGCAAAAGAAATTGATCCATCTCTTGTCAGTTATGTCGAGTCTCAGCAGAAATTTAAATTGAAACATCAAGGAAATGTTGAACAGCTTGCAGACATTGACATTGTTAGTGCACTTGATTTACTTGCTGAGCAACAGCAATGGACAAGATGCATTGAAAAAGCAAAACAACATGGTGGACAAATTTTACAAAAATATCTCGCTCAATATGCAGCACAATTGATTCGAGATAATGAAGCTCCAGCAGCATTGAATTTATATCTTCAATATGGAAGTCCAGCTATTGCTCAAAATTTCACAATTTATCATCGAATTGCAATCGAATGTTTTGGTCAACGTGAAACTGAGGGAATGACTTTATGGAAAGATTTGAGAACTTTTTTATTTCAAGTTGTAAAAGCAATAAAAGCTCAAGATTCACCAGATAATGCAGCTATTGAAAAATTTGAACAGCTTTTGACCATTGCTCACTATTATGCAACGAGAGCTGCATGTCGTCAAGTATCAGCTTTGCAAAATATTGCTGTGAAAATTTCCATAGCTCTTTTGAGATACACGGACATAATTCCATGTGATAAAGGTTTTTATGAGGCTGGAATGGATTTGAGACAACTTGGAAGAGAATCAGAAGCTTTTGTAATTTTAAATCATTATCTTGACATTTGTGAAGCAATTGAGGAAGGTTCAGGTGATTTAGTTGACCACACAGATCTTGGTTCGACTGATTTTCCAAGTTCTGTGCCGATTCCTGAAACAATGCATTTGAAACATGAAATGAAAGTTCATGAAGAAATTCGTGATTGGGTTTTGGCCATCAGCATGGATCAGCAAATTGATCAGAGTTTGCCAATTGATGAGAGAAATTTGTATGAGTCAAGTTTAGGCATGGGTGATGTTGCATGTTTGATTTCAGGCTATCCTGTTCTTGGAAGACAGCCTATAACTTTTCAACGTTCTGCAGCTCTGTGTAATCGCGATGCTTACAGTAAATTGACAGTTGCTGCTAAAATGAGTCCACATACTGACATTCCTGATGTTTTGGAATTTATTGAACAATGGCATGGACCTGCTAATTATATTTCAAATTAAATTCAAATTATTTTTGTGTGTCAATTTTTGAAACTTTCAAATAAAAATAAAATACTTTGCAAAAACAAATTTAAAATTTTTAAAAACTTCAAATTGAATCTTTCAAGCCTTCATTCTTATATTTATATTTTCATTTTTTCAAATCAAAAATTGTGACATTTTTATAAAAAGCTTCAATAACAACTTCATGGAATTTACAAAACACTCCATATTCAAGTGGACCATTTTCATCATTTTTACACATTCTCGATTGTTCAATAATTGTTGCATTATTTGCAATATTAATGCAACTTTTTTCTCCAATCCAGACATCAACGAAATTTTCAGTTTGATTAAAATAAGCAAAAACTGAATTGAAATCTTCATTAGAATTTACAGAATAAATTTCACCAAATCCACAATGACAAATGAAATTTGCTTGTGAAAAATTTGTTGTCAAAAAGGCAGCGAAAGCAAACAAATTGTTATCATATTTGAAAATTAAATTATCATAGAGTAAAGTTGAATTGTTAACAGCAAATTCATCATCATAAAAAAGTGCAACAATTCCTTTTGGATTTTTCTTTTCACTTTCATCAATGCAATTAATTAAATTTGATTGAATTTCAAGTGATTCATTAGTTTTCTTCAATTTTGCAATGTCATAAATGTAAAGATCAAAATAAAATTGTAAAATTTTAACAGTATGGTTGATGTCGTTTGATAAATATTTCCATTTGTAATATTCACGATTACTTCTTGATGCATAACTTTCATTCTTTGCAATTGCTGACAAATTTTGAATTTGATCTAACGAAAGTTTAACAAGATCTTTGTAAATTTCAAGATTATTCATGAAAATTTCAATCGCTGCTTCTTGATGTCCTAATCCAAGGCATTGTAGTGAAAGACTTTCATTATGATCAACACAAGTTATAGGCATTGTAAGATTTGTAAAGCTGACATTTTTCAAATTATCTTTGATTTCAAGCAGACTTGAATAAATTTCATTTATTTTTGTTTTATTTGTAATACTCGATGAGTTGAGAGAATAAAAAACTTGCTGGATGTCATAATTTATGTCCTTGATAATATAATCTCGTTCTTTTACAAATATTCTTATCTTGTAATTTAATTTTTCAATAATTTTTGGACAGCTAATGGCTAGAAAGTTTTCAGATTTATTATCAGAAGGTGGAGGAGTTTCTTCTATGTCAGAAATTGTTGTATTTTCTTCTTGTTCTTCATTTGCTGTAAGAAAAAGTATTTTTTAACTTTTCATATTTAGTTTTTTCATCAAACTTACCGAAAACAAATAAAAATAAAATGCAAAAATTAAGTAAAAGTTTCATTTCAACAACAAAAATGTTACTGAATCTTTTTTCAATAAAATTTACAGATGTTTTTCTGAGTGTGTGGAAAATAAAATAAAAGCAACTAAACAA
This sequence comes from Polypedilum pembai, assembly GCA_014622435.1. Taxonomy (NCBI): domain Eukaryota; kingdom Metazoa; phylum Arthropoda; class Insecta; order Diptera; family Chironomidae; genus Polypedilum; species Polypedilum pembai. The sequence goes on from JACWBX010000280.1 coordinate 7,282, forward strand.
ATAATATATCTCAAATGTGAGTGATAAGTTTTTCTAAAATGTTTTTTTTGTACTAGAATTTTGAAACGATTTTTTAATTTTTAAAAACAATTTAATAGAACAAAGTTCTGTTATATATAAATGAAAATATCTCAAAATTCTCGCAAATTTTTCATTGGAAAGCTAGCTGATGTAAAAATTAAGGCATTTAAAAATTATTTTCTCTTTTAGACTATTATAAAATCGAATTTAAGTTTTTGCTACATATTTCTATATTTTTAGTTTTAATGTTTATATGAAAAGAGATTATTTTTGGCAATGATGGAATTTTATTTTTGAACTAATGACATAGTAATAAATTTCAAAATTCTAAGAAAATTTGATAAAATTCATTTTTAAAGAGATAACTTTTTCTCGTGCTTTTCAGCATACAAAATATAATGTTGAAACATAAATAAGAGATCAAAGAAAACCGACAAAAATCCAATCCCAAGTTTAGTGAAATCACCATAAAGTGATTCCCAATCATCTGCAAAAGTTTAAAAGAAAAAGTTAAAATTATCCTTGTTGATAAAATTTATTTACCATAATTATAAGCATTGAAGATCATTTGAAGCATTGAAAAAATTCCTCCAATTAAATCTAAAATAATGCAATCAATACTCCATCCTACTGTGCTCTGTAAAAAGAGAATTATAAAAATTCATCATGAAGCAACTTAAAAAAACTTTGCAAAACTTTTTGATAAAATTTTTCAGAATCTGAAACAGCTGTCCGACTAACTAAAATTCAACTAAATTTTTGTCGATTTGGTCAATTTATTGACTAAAAATTATTTAAAATTCAATCAATCAATGTTTTATTTGTGATCGACTGAAAATTTAGTTGATTTTTTTTTGTCATGGCAAAATTAAAAACAATTTCGGACTTTAAAATTTTCACCACAATTAAAGATAAAAATACAATTTAGTCTTAACAGTAAAGTAATTAAATTAATAATAAACTTACTTTTCTTTTATGATTAAAATAAACTTGTGGCAAATATTTGATTAAACTTCCAATAACTTTGATATGATTGCAAGTGTTGATTAAATCAAACCAATGAAGTTTTCCAAATGCACAAGAAATTGCAACAGTAATCAATGCTAATAAAAAAGTTCCATTAATTGTCCAAGAAAATTTTGTAAGTTTTTGGTTTTTGCTCTAGAAAGAATTTTTAATTTTTAATTAATAAATAATAAACATAAAAACAAGGAGAAACAACGCTGTAAAAAGTTTAACAATTTTTTTTTTTGTTTTCTTAGAAAATTTTTGAATTTGAATGTTTTCTTTGTTTTAGTTATTAAGAGCTCCTTCTAGGCTTTTCTTAATTCCCGGAAATTGAGTTTTACAGGAACGGGAAAAGTATTGAGACTAAAGAAGGAATATTTCCGAAAGGAAAAAACACTAGCTGTTTCTCCTTACATGAAATTATTTTAACTCACTTCCAAAACAAAACAGCAAATGACAGTGATTAGAGACAGTGCTAGAACATGCATACAATAAAAAACATCATTCAATTCAACTGGATTCAACCCATGTGGATGTCTTCGAAAATATTCATCTTGAAAATATTTTCCATAATATAAAGCTAAATTAAAAATTGCATAAACAAAATGTCCAAAGAAGCTGAGTGATAGATAATCAAAACTCAAACCAACAACTGACTTTCGTTTAATAATCATCCAAATTTGAGGATAAAGTGACAAACTCCAAGCGATAAAATAAATCCAACCAACAACTGATGCTATTGTGATAAGACGACGTGATTTGGCGACAATTATTCGTAAAAAAATATTTGAATCAGTGACTGAGTCTGTTAATCCTTCAATTTCAACTTTTCCGGATTTCAGTGAAGAAAATTTGACTGTCTGGTTGAAGAAATCTAAAGTTGCAGGAATCGTGAAAGTTTCAGGTTCAATTTTGATAATTCCTTTACGATTTTGTATAAAATTAACTGTGATTGAATTTGTAGAATTAAAACTAAATAAAATAAAAATTTTACTAAAATAAAAAATTTTCAAGTTTTAAATTTAACTCACAATGCAGAAAAATTAATTTCAATTTTTTCTTCAACTATTAAAGTCAATTCTGTCGATGAAAGTTGAAATAAAGACAATTCATTGCAATTTATTTTAAAAAAGCAGTAAAATATTAAAAATAAAATTTCCAACTTCATGTTTTCTCACTGACTGTAGTTTTCTTTATGAATTATGGAGTTAATTAAGATTAAAAATATTGTAATTAGCTAATTCAGAATTTATTTTCATCTCATTTTTTATTGCAAATAAAAATTTGACAAGTTAAGTATTTTCTTTATATTACCTGGATCTGAATAATAAAATAAAATAGATTAAACATTTTTATTTGATGAGTAAACGTTTTTAAAGATAAAAAAGCAAATGTGTGCTTGAAGCTAATCAAATTTATTATTTTGACGGCTTTAACTTTTCATTAGAAGATTAAGGTTTAATCCTAACTTTTTTATCAGACTCTCTCAAATAGCAACAGAGACTTCGAATTGTCACATAAAGATTGTGATATTATTAAAGCAATTTTAGGAAAAGTTCATTAGAATATTTCAGTTTTAACAAATTTTCGTGAGAAAATTTTTTAGAGGAAATATTTAATCAAGCATTTTTAAGAATTCATAAGCAAAATTTATTAATTAGCAATTTATTAATTCAAATTTTACATTAAAAAATAATCTAATTTAAAAGCCTATTTTTATATGAACATTGTGAAAAAATGTGGCCAATGAAGTGGTAAAAATTTCGTCCTCTAACAAATTGTTTAATACAAAAGTTCTTTTTTCGTGATGTCTTAAAATATTGTGAATAAAAATCAGTTCGCCAAATGGATCGAAAATCTCTGTGACTGAAATCAATAGCTGTCAAAATTCATTCACACTCGAATAAATTTGTCGTAAAACATTTAGAGCTTGTGACAATATTCAATTAAATAAATTATTTCAACTGAAAAATAAAGCTTAAAGTTCTAAGAGAAAAGTTAGTTCTTTATAAAATACAAAATTCATAATCACATGGAAAATTGTAAAAATATAATTGTAGCTTTTGGCTACAATAGCCACTGGTTACATTTTGAAAATTAGCTTCTGGCTACAGTGGCAAATTGGCTACAATAGGTTTTGAATACTAGCTACGTACCATTAGTTTAACATCGTTGACCACACGCATCAATTGTTTAATGTAAATTTTCTTTTTATTTAGGCTTTCTATTACAGATTTTCAGAGACCGAAATCGACGGATGTGTAAGTAAACTCATAAGTAAATTTACTTAATTATTGAATAAAATATGCGACGTTTTCGGGCACTCCATTTCTTTCATTTCACTTTTATCATAAAAATATAAAGTACTAAGCTATTTCTGTAGCCCAGTTTTTCTGCTTCTCTTAAATAATGATGAATTCAATTATTTTACGTATAGCAAATGCATTTTCAGATATTGCGTAAATCAGAGAAGTGGAATGTTTTTAAAATGTGTTTCATATGTGTATTTTAGTTCATTAAAAACATTTTAAGTATTAATTGAAAACTTTTCACACTTAAAAAATATTTATAATTAAATTAAATTAAATACTAAAAAAATAAAGTTTTAAATTCATAGTGTGCCAAAAAAATTTATTATCATCAAGAAATTCACTACTGAAAACTAAAATTTTAAATGAAACTATCTCAATGTAATAATAAATTTGATTATTTTAAAAGTAAATATTTATTATTCCTTTATCTCTTTATTTTCCATCTAAATGATTAATCAGCAAAGATAAGTTGAACAAATAAGAGTTTAATCTTGCAAATTGTCAGACTTTGTGATGTGTGCTAAAAGCTAAATGTTAAGAACACCTGATAGGAAATCAATGAGCATCGATTTGAATACTGCTTAACATGTCAAAGTGAATTTTTAATGCTAAATATAAAATTGGCAAAATAAAGTTTTTCATATCACGGAGAAAAATAATTTATAACTGGCATAAAGTTTTTATGGTTTGTCCCTTTAAAGTAAAACTGATAAGCGTTGAAAAAAAAATTTTAGTCTTAAAGGAATTTTTATTTATGTCATATGAGTTTTATAACTGTTATAAAAATGTTTTAACTCTCATAAAAAATGTTTCATTTTTAGCGTTTATAAATTTCACTTTATAGAAAAAATTCATAAAATCTTTATACCAGTTATAAAATATTTTTCTCCGTGATAAAGAATTAATAAAAATTTTTTAATAATTTTAAAAACATTTATTTATTTTTTTTTATTTACCAATTTATTTCGATTTCTTATTCTAAAACTTAATTTCTAGTACGTCAAAAGTTTTCAAAGAATAGTTCTTCTTACTATTCATAAATTGAAATTATCATAAATACACGAAGAGAAAAGAATTGTGAATGCTTAAATGCTTGATCGTATAACACTATCATATGAGTTTTAAAACTTAAAATTTTATAAACCTCATGAAAATTTCTTTAACTCTAAAAAAAAAATTTAAAAAATTTGTAAAATTTGCATAAGTGATATGAAAACTTTTATAAGGCTTATAAATTTCTCGTTTTTAAACTCATAATGTTATGTCATAGGAGAAGACATTTTAGCACTCAAATTTTTTCTTTTTATTGTATTTTAAAATTTTTAAATTCATCTTTAATTTAGTATATGAACACTCTGAAATTCATGTCACAGCCTCACTGACTGTAATTATAATTTTGGTAAAATATCGCAGATTTTTTAAAATTAAGATGAGCTTAAATGAATAACGGCTTTTGTATTAATTTTAAAAACTGCACAAAAGTCATAAAATTTTCTAGTTAAATTTTTCTTATTCACTTTTCTAAATTTCATCTATGATATTTTAAACTTAAGTATTTTCGAGTGCTTCACTTTCTTCAAAAATTTCTTTAAGTTCATTTTCTTTGTCATCATTTTCTCTTTTTCTTTTCAATCCATTTCTCCTTGGAGATAAAGGTGGTGTTGGTAAAATCTCATTTTTCACTCCAGAACCATTTTTACTTCTTTCATAATCATCTAAAAAAGTCCAAATATCTTCATCCAGTTTCCATAAAAATCTTTTCTCTTCATCAGTCAAATCAGTCAAAACACTGCCAAGTTTTTGCCTTTTCTGTTTTGTTGGTTGAAGTTTCCGGCCATTGACTTTTTTCATATGAGTTTTACTCATAAAATGTCGATTGAGATTTGCAGTGCTTTTAAAATGTTTTGAACAAATTGAACAGCTAAAATTTTCTTGATTTGGTGATGGTGTTGACACATTTGTTCTTTGTTGCAGTTGCTGTTGTTGTTGAGGTTCATAATGATAATGATTGTAAATATTTTGTTGAAAATCAACTGGTGGTGTTGGCATAAAATAATTATTGTAAGGTGATGTTGCTGAGTATTGTTGAGGCAAAAAGCCATACTGTTGATACTGATAATTCTGATGAATTGGTGATTGATAAAAATGTTGTTGCTGCTGCTGATATTGATAGTGATATTGAGAAATTTGTTCTGGATTTTCAATTGTAGCTGGTGAAAATGATGAAAAATCATCAACTTCAAATGATGAAGAATCTTCAGTATTTGTAAATTCACTACATAATGAATCAGACACTACAGATGGGATATGTTGTTGTTCTACTTCCATGATGATAAAAAATTTTATTATTAGTAAACATAGAAAGCATTTAAATTATTATTGTTTTGTTTTCAGGTAACTAAAAAAGTTTTCTCTTTCTTTTAAATCTTTTAATTAACTGTTATTTACAGAGGTTTGAATGAATCAAAAATTTATTTACATATTTAAAAATAAAATTTGTCATAATTTAATTTCAATTTTGTAATACTAAATTTATATCATGTGGTAGAAATCATTTTTTAATTAATTAATTCTCTTTTTATTTCAAAATTATTTTTTAATAGTTTATAAACTTTTACAAATTTCATTTTAAAAGACTTAAGTCTTTGCATTTTCTTCACAGCTGTACACTCATTTTATTTACATTGAATTTTTATGCTCTTATAATCTAATTTCGTATTTTTATATTATTGATATTTCTAGAGAATAAAAAAATAATTTCAAATTTTTTTGAAATAAAAATTTGTTAACTTTTTTTGCACTTTATAAATTTTTCTTTGCTTTGACCCGTTTTATTCTTTTAAACACTAAATTAAAGATTTTTTATCATTTTCTATATTTTCCACTTCTAAAACGCAAAATAACTTCAGTTCTTTCCATGAGACTTCTCATATCTTCTTCTGTATTGTTTATTGACTCTTTTGTTCCTTCTACTTAATTCCATCACTTTCTTTTTCCGCACAAATTTTTTGAATTTTTATTCAGACACTTAACAGTAATAAGCAATTGCTTGTTCATTTAAACTTTTGTTATTAATCGAACTGAACAACTCAAAAATACAAATTTTGTTAAATAATGGCTGAACACATGCTCGTGAAGCCAATATAAGAACATTTATTTGAACAGCAGTTTTTAGTTTCATAAAAATAAAAAAAAAATTACATCAAACGGATTTTTAAAATTCAATTTCTTTTATCCGAATTGTTTGGATTAAATTTCTTTGTAAATAAAGTCATTAGAAAATTTTAAAAGTTTAAATAAAGTGAAAAATTAAAGATAAGAAAAAATTGACATTTATCTAGATAAAGATAAAGAAAAGCAAGTTAAACTAATAAAACAAAAATTGCAGTGAACATTTGCGGATAATTACTGAAATTTGAAAAATTCTGCAGAAAATTTGCAAATTTTTGATGCAATTTTCCCACTTTCAGCGGAAGTTTTCCAATTCACGTTGACAAATTTTCCATCAATGTTAACTTAGAATTCTATGATAATCATTAAAATACTTTATTGAATGTTAGTAAATTTTTTATAAACAAACTGTGGGCCAGATGTAACATTTTGATTTTTTATTTAAATAAATTTCATTTTATTTTAGACCTTTCATTTATTTCGAAACAAACGTTGAGCAGTCATTTGTTAAAAATGTCTTCTTCAGCTCAAAAAAGTTGTCTTATTTCGTAAAATATTTCTTAAAAGTGACCGAATTCAAAATTTTATTAAAATTATATCAAATTTTTCTTATCTAAAAACAACATAAATAAAAATAAAAATACTGAATAATGCTAAAATAGCAAAAGCAATAATAAAATAAATTTCACATTCACAATCAAATTTACAAAATTCATCTAATACTTCAATCAATTTTACTACATCTTCCTTTGAAGCTGCTAATTGACTGAAACAAAAATTTTCAAGTAAATCAAGATGTTCAAGATTTTTCAGCATTTTAAATGCATCACTGTTGATAATTTTAATTTGATTTTTAGTGAGAATTATTTGTGATAATTTTGGATTAAAGTCAAATAAATGCCACTCAATAACTTCAATTCTATTAAACGGCAGCCAAAGTCCTTGTAATTCCGGAAAATTTTTGAGTTCTTTTTGTCGAATCTCAAGAAGATTTGAATCAACAATTGCTAAAAGTGTTAAATTTGGAAAATGTTCGTGTAGATTTGATGGAAGAAAATTTATCGAATTATTGTAAGTGATTAAAGTTGTAAATTCAACTCCAGAAGAATTTTCATAATTAGAAATTTCTAAATAGTCGTTGTAAGTTTCTACTGTTTCATTTGATGATATTAAAATTGTGTCGATTTCAAGATCTCTTTGAGAAATTTGAAGATTATTTGAAATTTCACATTCGTATGTGTCGAAGTTTATCATAAAAAATGTTACATTGTTGATGTTACAAAAAATTGTAACTGAAAAAATTTGTCTGATGGCAGAAAGTATGAGAAATATTTGAAGAAATCTAAAAAACAAAAAATTAAAAATTTTTAATTGTTAAAATTTTATTTTAAAGTTATAAATTTACAAAAGTATTTTCAAAGTGTTTAATTTTTTCATTAAAATTTTTTCTTTTTAAATATTTAAAAGCAAAGTTTTCATTACCTTATTTCCATCTCAAATAAATTTTCTTACAACTGCAGTTTTCAATGACAAATTTCTTTTCCTCAATTTTGCGAAAGATGATCACATCAAAGGACAGCTGATGGAAAACTAAATAGAAAAATTTTCTCCAATTTCCTCTCAGTTAATAGAAGAAAAATTTTCTCACACACATGTTGCTTCTAATTCTTTTTGTCTTTGTAGTTTGCTATTTTTGTGATGATCACACAAATGTGGAGAAAAGAAATGAAGGAAAAACAAGAGGAAAATTGATGAAAATTTATTGTAAATATTTTTGTTTGTGTGTGGAGAATAGAAGTAAAAATAGAAGAGAAAAGATTTTTACTGAGATTTAATTACTTACAAAATCTTAATGTTAGAGTTTTTCCTTTTGCGCTGAGTAAATGCGAGAGAAAGAAAGTTAGAAAAAATAAGTGAGGAAGGTCAAGTATAAATTCTTCGTTGTTTTGTACAATTTCAAAAATTTGAAGAAAAAAAACTTATAAAAACTTTTCTTGTTGTTAGAATTTTCTTAGGATTGAAAATACACAGTCAATCTTAAATCCGCAGTCAGATTTTTGAAAAAAAAAATTTCTTATATGAAAGTCGCTGTTTAATTAGATTTATGTATGCACGTCTAACTAAAACTTGCCTGTGTAAAAAATTTTGCTAAAATCTACAACAGAACAAAACTTTGTCTACGTAGACGGTATACTAGATTTTCATAAATTTGTCTATGGTCTACGCTCAGATTTCGTCTATCCTGAGCAAAATTGAATTTCGAGTTTCGAAACCAAAATGTCGAATATTTTTGTGAATCAATTTTGTCGATTGTCCTGATTAAAATCAATTGAAACTTGTTGTAGCTAATGTTGTTTGAAAAGACTTTTCTAACGCTATAAAATACTCTACATAACACTCAATGAATCATGAGAAATATTAAGATTTAAAGGTGACACTATTTCAATTTCGCTCAGGATACGTAGACGAAAATTGTAGACCATAGACAAAAACTACTAACTAGAATTTCGTAGACTGTAGACGTCTACAATAACAACACTGATCAAAACTAATTAATTTCTCACATTTTTTTGAAACAGGAATTATTGCAATAGAAAAATATTTATTTTCACTTATTAAATTTTTTATTGATTTCCTTAAATTTCTCCCAAAAAGTTAAATTCAATAAATGTTGTGGCGCCATTCTGAAATAGTTTGGTAAAAATCCTTTATAGAATCCACCAAAAAATCCTTCAGTTTTTGTAACTTTGATGAAACAATCGAAAACATTTTTATAAAGCAATCCTTTGCCATCTGTTGACACAGGTTGATTGAACATTCTCGTGGCGGCAGTGTCGAAAGGTGTCATGAAAACACATGTCATTAGTCCAGTTGCCAAACTTGACACAAGAGCAGCAAAGAAAATTGAATTTGCGAAAATTTCATATTGATTAACAAATTCTTTGCATGTTGAAAAAGTTGAAAGTTGAACACTTGAACCAACACAATTTCTAGGAATGATTGCTGTGTAGCCTTTCCATAAGCCTTTGATACCATTACTGTTGTAAATATTTTTTATTGCATCGAAAAGTCCTTTATGCTGATGTTGATAACCAACTGCATATTTTACATTCGCAGTCTGTGATTGCAATTGAGTTTTGATCATATAAAAGGGACATGAGGCAGTGACACCAATGAAACCACAAAATGCACCTGCAGCAACACTTCGCCATGTTGATAATTTTCCATTTTCATCTGGTTTTAAATAGCCAAGATCATCAAGTGTCTGATACGTTCCAAGTCTAACACTATTCATTGTAAATTGAAAGGTAGTTTGACCTGAAAGTCCTTTTTGAAGTCCTCGCCAACCTTCAGCTTTTAAAATTGACTGAATTGAGATGAAAATATTTTTGTATGGTTTGTGCTTGACATCTTTTGCTTTCATTAATTCACCTAAAAAATTTAAAAGTAATTAAAAAGTCCACAATTAATACAGCTACAAATCAATGTTAAACGAGAAAAAAGTTGAGTTGGATTTTCTAATAAAAACAAAATAGAAATATCTACAACGTACTATGAAATTTGATTGCTGTGTTTTATTAGTTTAAGAGAAGATTTCAGGGGTTTTCGAGTCAGAAGAACAATTTCTAAATTTTTATGAGCTTGCGTTTAAGAAAAAGATGAAAAGATTTAAAATGATCAAATAATCTATAACTTTTTATATAGTAAACGTTTTCATTAGTCTTAATTGTAAAATGTGAAAAAAAATTATCTAAATTTTACCTTGAAGCTGCTGTCTTGTTTTCATCACCTATAATAATTAAATAAAAAATTAAGAATAAAAGGTAGAGAGGTTTGTTTTGATCTTACATCAAATGGATTTGAGAAAAAACCAGCACAAACTCCAGATAAACCTCCGAGTGCAAATTCCATTCTTATTGTTTGGAAATTTTCAAATATTTGATTTGTAATTCAATTGCAAGATTTACTTTGTTGCTGAGATTGGAAGTTTTTATTTTCTAAACTAATTTATTGTATTCTTTCGTAAATTGTAAATTTTTTAATGTAAAAAGTCTTTGTAAATTCATTAAGTTTTCTAAAAACATTTATTTATACATTTATCTTATCTGAACAATAAAATTTTGAAATCATTTTAACAAAAAAAAATTTAAATTCTTTTTTAACTTTCAAATAATAAGTTATCCGTATGAAAACAAATATCAGCTGATACTGAAAGAAAAAAAGAATGAGAGATGAGTAAAATTGGATTTTTCAATCAGATAAAAGAGAGTAGAGAACAAAAATGAGAGAAATTAATAAGCTTTATTATCATAAATCTTTAATATAACCAAATAGTATGAACTGTTAAAAAAAAATCGAAAATTTAAATTCTTTATCAAATTTTCAATACTTTGCATATTTTGAATATTTCACTAAAAATTTTCAAAAATCGACTTCTTTCAATCATAACAAAAGTTAATTCTTAAAATTATTATCCAAAATTCAAGAAATAAAAACTCTATCAAAAATAATTTTCATATAAATTTTTGATCTTTACCAATTTTTTATTGATTATTTGGTTTTAGATATTAAAAGTTAATTTACCTTTCCTTTAATGAAATTATTATTTTATGTTATAAATTTCTTTCAATAAAAATCATGAATTTTCATTTTCTTCATTTTCACTATTTAAATTTTTCTTCTCTTTCAATCTTATGCATTTTGAGCATTCTCTTCTAACGCCAGTGATGCATTGACGATGGAAACAATTACTACAATTTTCACATTTATAAATTCCATCATTAAAAGGAAAAATTGGTGTTTTATCACCGCAGTATTCACAAATGTAGCCATGACCGTGACAGATCTGAAAATAAAATTTTGTTGAAAAATGTTTAGAAATGAATTTTCTTTTTGAAATTTAGAAATGATTAAGGAAAATGAAAGTTTAAAGTTCTCATATATATTTTAATGGACATAAAAGTCAAGACTCAAGCCCTGAAAACTTATTTGTTTTTATGACATTATCTCAAAAATTTATTTTATTTATTTAGGGTTCGCCAACATGCGCATAAGAAAAAGATGAATGAGCATACTTTTTCTTTTTTATACGTATAATTACGAACCCTACAATTATTTGAATGTATTTGGTCCAAGTTAAAAGAAAAAACTAGTTTTCTTTGTTTCTATTAATATATACTCAAAATTATTGCCATAAAAAATAAAAAATAAAAAATCAAATTTTAATTATACAGACAGTTGGCAGATCTTAAGAAAATTTTAAATTAATGAATTGAAGCTCACCTTACATTCCATAATATGATTCTTAAAAATTCCAATAATTCCACTCAAGCAATCAAACATGCTGACATTTTCTACACAAACCAAGTCATAAATGCTATAAAACTCAGTTCCTTCAACCAAATATCTTCTTTTTCCAACAGTTTTGTCCACTAATTTCTCTTTTAATGCAAATTTACAAACATCTAAATATCTTTTCATTTCCATCAATTGCAATCTTTTTGTCTTCACTGTTCCTAATTTTGCGATAAAAACAAACAATTTTGGGTTGATTTGTTCAAGTTTTATCACTGGTCGTTCATAAAATAAATTAATTTCTTGTAGAGCCATTCTTGACACTGGTCTTTGTTCAAAATCCCAATTGTGAACGATGTTGGCAGGCACAATGCTATAATTATTCCAATGACATGTCTTACAAAAATAAAGTCCACTGTAGTGACATAATCTTGGTTCTAAATAAAATTGCTTATTCATTAAAGGCAAACGGCACTCAGCACAACGATAAAGTTGTAAACTGAGTCCAACAGAAGGACATATTCTGATTTCTGGCTCGCCTCTTTCACAAACTGACACATGAGCACAAAGACGACTTACATGTTTCATACATTTGGCATGTGCATTATAAAAACAGTGAATGCAAGTGTAACATTGTTGAAAAATCCAAATGCAGTTGGTACAAAAATCACAAAAAGTTCTTTTTGATGGCGCACTTTTTTGTAGACGAAATTCGTGACTGTTGATACTTAGTTCACTTACAAGTTTATCTGGTATTGTTGCAGTCTTCTGAACTAGATGAAAACGCAATTCGACAAGTTTTCTTATGAGCCATTTTCTTTGTACGCCCATTTCTTCTGAATCAGCTATTAAATTTTTGCATTTTTCAATTGATTCTGTTAATTCTTCTGTTGTCATTTGTGGAATGTTTTTAAATGTTGATTTGAGATTATCTTCAATGTCTACAGAGAAAATTGAATCTGACATTGAAGGAGCACGATTGAGAAAAGATATTGAACTATCTAGTGACATTTTTGATGAGATTTTTAAATTTTTTAGTTTTGAGTTATAAACAAGAATAAAAATTGTTTTCTTTAAATTGATTTTAAAACTTTTTCAATCACATTTAGTTCTAGTTTGAATATATGGAAGAGAAAACTTTAATAATTCACTCAAATTTATAATTTTTCTCTCATTTCTTTATCTCTTAAACAGTAAACAAATATTCATTCTTTTTTCATAAAATTTATTTGTAAATAAAACCATAAAAATTGTTTATGTAGAAAAATTAAGCACCAGTGAGTTACAATCGAAAATTCTTTCTCATTAAATCATCAGTTTATCTTATTATGAAAAATTATTTTTAAATTTTATATCTTATTTTACAATATTTGAGTTCAATTCCAATTTATTTCGATATTTCATAAACTTATTGGTTAATTAAACAACAACATTTGAATAATTAAATCTAAAATTGATTGTAAAACACAGAAAATATTTTTGTAAACAATATAAAAGAATTTATGCAATGTTTTGAAAATATTGTCTTGTGCAGGCGGCTTGATGAAAAAAATTTAAATTAAATTTTTACAGGAAGCTGTTAAATTATTTTTTGTCGATTACTATAAAAATAAGTTTTCTCTCACATCTTTCTATCTCTATGAAATTGATTAATCTTTTTGCTACTGAATTTCAGACCAAATTTATGTCCAATAACTTAATATTATTCTTCGGTGGACTTTACAATTAAGCTGTCAAATGTATTTCAAATGAACTAATAAAAGAAAATAACGTTTGAAATAAATTCAAAATTATTATTATTTTGGGGGTTTGAAACTTATCAAAACAATCACAAATAAATGTTTTTATTTCAAAATCAGTTTAGCATTGAAAAAAAATACAAAACTTAATCAGAAAAGAATTTGTGATTTAATAACAAAATGGAAAAAGTTAGAACTTGTACATTTCCAGAGTTATCTGAAGAATTCAAGTAAGTCAAATTTTATTTATATCATACAACTTTAATGAACTTTTTAAAATTATTTTTAGTGAACTTTTTAATGATTCAGAATTGAAATTAATAATTGTCGGTGTAATTGGAAAATCAAATTTGCCAAATTGTAACAAAATGAAATGTTTCGACTTGTTCAATTGTCATTCTGCGTTCTTGGGTGAAGATGAAAAAGAAAGAAGTGAAGTAAGTTTAATTTTAAAATTTATTTTAATTTCTTTCAAATTTTATTTTTATTTTAACAGAATCGAATAAAATTTTACTACGAAAAAGGAGGAAAAATACTTTACGTTCATTTTGAGACAAGTTTTGACATTTACATCGCATGTGATTTAATCAAAAATTCAGAAACAAATTTCTTCCTGCCAATTCACAGTGAATTGCGAACAAAATTCGCTCGAATGCTTCTTTTTGCCACACAAATTTGTCACATTTTAGTTCTTGTTGAGCCTTCTGGAGATTTTGATGCTTCATATTTGTCAATTTTTAAAACATTGAAAATCATTCGTGAGAAATATTTGCTAAAATTCCTGCCAAAATTATTAAAAAATACAAATATTTGGAATGTAATTGCAAAAGAATTTCGACTTTGTTCACCGCGAGTTCTTTTTTATTTCGAGAAACTTACACGACCAGTTGAGGACATAACAGCTTATGAAATTGAAAAAGAAGATCAAATTTATCAAATGTTACGTGCAAATTTTATTATCACAAATAATGCAAATTTGTCACTTTTTTCAATTCCAAAAAATAAGAAATTTCTCTTCATCAACAATGATGAGAAAATTAATTCTGATCCAGTCATCGATTCACTTGATTTTCTTCTTCAACACATAAATGGAAACGATAAAGATGAAAATGAACTTTATCCAATGAGACCGTATCGTGGTTATGCTATAAATTATTTTCAAGATGAAAAAACAAAAGATTATGAAGAAAAGCAGCGAACTTTTGTGAAACTTTTAAAAGAACATGTTGATGAAGCAATGAACAGCGGTTTTGATGACAGCATTGCAAAATATAAAAATAAAAATCATTTCGTTCGTCCTTCATGCAAAAGTTGGTATGAAATTTTCAAATTTATGCATAAAGTTTTGATTGAAAATGCAACTGATGAAAACTTTGAGGCAAAAGATCAAGATTATAAAATTTATCTTGAAAATTTCTTCAAAATTCTTGACATTGATCAGCAATTATTCACGGAATCTTCAATCCATGGCTATGATTTGGCAATTTTAAATTATTCAGAACTTTTGCCACATCATTATAGCAAAAATTATCACGAGAAAAAATTAAATTCAGCATTGGAAATTTTCTACAAATATGCTCGTGGTCCAGAAAAAGAAATTTTAGAAGAAAAATTGCGTGAAAAGTGCAATTCAATTTGGTCAAATGATAGACAACAATGTGAAATTTTATCATTGCGAGGTAATCCTTGTATTTTAAAAGCAAAACATGCTACAAGTGAAGGAACAAGTCACTCAAGTGGAGTCGTTTTAATTAGCACTTGCAATTGTGGAAAGACACAAGGAAGGCGTGAAGATCCTTATACAATTAGAAAAGCAAATTATGAATTTTATCAAATGTTGGCCACAAGTTGCAGTGTTTGTGAAAAAAGTACAAAAATTGACTTTCCTGTTTCACTTGGAAAATCAAAAGCAACTGCAGAAATTCCAAATAAAAATTTAATGAGTTTGATTTTGTCAGAAATTGCAAATAAAACTCCGAATGAGGAGAAAACAGGTGATAATCAACATCATTTGTCAGCAAGTCAGAAAACACAACAGAGTGAGTCAGATTTAAGCATGAGATCAGATGAAAGTGAAGAAGATGAAAATAAGCAAGAAAATGATGCTGACATGAATGAAATTATTGTTGAAATTGGTAAAATTGACATAAAAGAAGAACATGAAGCTTCAACGACAGAATATTTGCCAGGTATGATTCTTTCAACTTCACTGCCTGGAATTTATCCTCAGTTTCCGAGTTGGAGTTTACTTTGTATTGGATCATCATCAATTTACAGTCACAACACTGGTTTGACTGAATCACAGCAATCTGGATTTTTATCATCAACTAATTACTTGCTTCCTTGGGATGTTCGAGTTCGACTTGAACATGCAAAAACTTGGGCTGAAAACTATGAGAAAAATCGAAGTCGAAAAAAGTTGAAACAGTTAACAACACAAAATTCATCAGGAACATTTTTCACATTAAAAATTTTTATTGGAATGGAATATGAATGTGGTCGTGGTCATAGATTTATGATGGATTCAAATCAAAGTGTTATGAGAGGTTCAAAATCTTGCGCCACCAAAATAATTTTTTCAAATATGCCAATTTACTTTCCATGTCCATGTCGACAAAATTCAGTTGCTCAGCTACTACGCTTGCACGTTGTAACACCAAAAGCACCTGTTAATATCACACTTTTTCCCAAAGTGAAAATTCGACGTGAGACTGAAATGACTTTTGTTACTGGATGGAATGAACCAGTGAAATTGACTCAATCTGCCTATTGGATTTTAAGATTACCTTATGTTTATCAAGGAGGCGATGATGATCCTGTTCCAGTGCCATTTGATGTTCCAAACAGTACAGAAGCATTAAGATATGGATTTTTAATGGAAGGAATGTTTGGAATTAAAGAAGATGAATCTGGTGTGCATCAATAAAGAATTTTTAAAATGCTTTGATATAAAAATCTTCAAATAAATTTTAAAGCAAATTTAATTTTCTTTTAATTATTTTTTAGAGATAAACAATTTAAATTAAATATGATTTTAAATTCACAAATTTAAAGGTGAAAAAAGTTGAAACTGAAAGAATAAAGTTTTGCTTTCTTGTGATTCAAAAATTCTTGACCTCTACTGATACAAACCAAATCTTTTATTATTATTTTATTACCAAATTGTCAATTATAATGTGATGAATCATATTCATGTATTTGTAGTACTATTAATTAAAAAAGAACCCTAAGACTTGTTAATTAATTCTTCTGGATGTTTTTTTCGACAAGTCAACAGTAGCATAAACTAGAAAGAATTAAGTTTCAAAAATTATATTCATTTTCAAATTTAACTCTTACCATCATTAGTTTCATTTGGATTATTTAGTTGAGAGTCCCAAATTGTTCCATAAGCTTCATCAACGTTGTTATGATTTCTCTTTAGTTCAATATTACTTGAGCAAGGAACAAGTTCATCATAATTTGGATCTGGATATAAACTTTGAAATGTTTGCATTTCTACAATAGGATTTTGCTGAATCTGTTTTTTAGAGTTTTGATTATTCATTTTGTAAATTAATCCGATGACTAATGTCATAAGTAAAACATTTAAACCAATGAGTATGAAGATGAATATATCTGATTTGTCGGTTATAACTTTTTCAGCATTCGATATTCCTGTTGTACAAATAATTTCTTCGTCATTTTTCTTTTCAATCACTTTAATTCTATGGCCTAAACTAAATAAATCTTCTTTTATTTGACTGATAGATTCATTGATGTAAAAATGTTGAGAATTTTGCAATTCTTTTTCTAAGTCACTTGAGTTTTTCACTTTGCCTAAATCATTTTTAATTTTATGAACGTTAAGTGATTCAATTTTTTTTGTTAGCAATTCAAAGTTCATTGATTGTACGTCTTTTAGTGTTTGTAATGCCTTATTGACAGTTTGAAATTTTGGGATAACATCAGAGATCTTTGCAACTTCATTAAGTTTCAGTTTATTATAATAGTCTTTTAATTCTTCATTGATGTGTTTCTTTATCTCAACAAAAAGTTCATTTGCACTTTTATCTATATAAACCTCTTCGATTTTTATAAAAATTTGTTTGTCGATGTTTATCCAAAGAATTTTATTATAACTCAAGTCAACATATTTGATGTACGAATTTTCAGAAAATAAATCAGAAGGAATAAATGTTAAATCATTAGAAGTGAGTGTTATATATTGAAGATAAACAAATTCCTTCAAAATATCTTTTGTTATCTCTTTAAGTCCTGTTCTATATACATAAAAGTATAGAACTTTTGAAAATATTATGCCAATATTCTTTGGTAAATAATGCATAGCACAATCTTCAATTATGAGATTGACTGAATTTATTTTTATTATATCGTAAATGTTCGTTAGTAAGCTATAATCATTGATGAAAATCGGTTCATAAGGTTTACAAAACAGCTTGTATGGACTTACAGTTCCAAAGTCACAAAAAAATTCTTTACTTAAATTTTCCGCAATCACAAAAGCTACAGATATAATTCTGTTCACAAGAAAAGAAATTAATTTTTAGGTAAAAGAATGGATAAAATGTAATACTAACATTTGCAGGATGAAAAATAAAATTTTCATTTTACTAAAACTTTTTCGACCGTCAAAAACAAACTCAAAATAAAAACTAAATATGAAAAATTTATGTAGACAAATTTTAAATCTAAATGATAATTTCTTTATTTCTTTTCTGGTGATTAATTTTAAAGTTGACTCAATTTTATGAGATCATGAAAATCTAAGTGATTCAATGAACTATTAATTTATATAATTTAAACAATTTACTCAAAACATATATTGTTAAATTTTTTTATCTAAATCATTAAAAATCTCATTTATTAAGACTACTGCAATATTTTACGATTTTTCACTAATTCTGCAACTAACGTTACAAATCTTAAGTTGCAAAATCAAATGATTTAGAAATAAATAGATCCATAAACAATAAAAGTAAAAAATTTTATGCTTCCGCTAAACATCATCTAGAGAAAACAAGAATTTCACAGCTGCTTAACAAAACAATTGCGATTATTGTCGATATTTGAAGTTTTTTTTTTTGAAAAGTTCAAAAAATTTTCAAATGTCATTTTTTTGCTGGTTTTCATAGTATAAAAACATTTTTTTAAATAAAATTTTGTAAAATGTGTATATTTATATGTATATTTATAAAAGAAAATCATAGTAAACATTATTTTTTTGAAAATTTCATTTCCACTGTATTTCAACAATAAATGCTTTCGCATCAGTTTAATAATCTCGCATCATTTATAAATAATTTTACTTCAACTTGTTTCATTTCTTATCAAAGAAGATTTTTTTCGCTGTCCAATTTTAGTAAAAAATTAAATCAAAAATCATTTTCCTTCCTATTTAACTCCCGTTTGTGCATTTATCGAGCTTAACTGCTATTGTTTAGCTATAAAATGAATTAAACCACTAGCTGCCAGTGCAATAAAATTAAATTTTGTCAATTACTATCATTCCAATAAGGAGAAGCTCAAGTAAAAATTTGACATTCAGGGTTCATTTATAAAGTGAAGAAAAAGTTCAAATCAGTAATAAAAAATTTTGTCTGGAGTGTTTTACGTAATAAGCAGCTAAATCATGACGTTGCCAGCAAATATCAATATTGATGAACCACGGTATCCTCAAGATACTTACATTAACAGAGCAAAGCATTTTCTTATCGTCACAAATCCACTTGTAAGATTCAATTTATTGCTTTTATTGTTGTTCTTAAAATTGATCAATAATTTTGTGTAAATTTAGAATGTTTTTGCATCGGAAGAATCATTGAATAGAGCAGCTCGAATTGTTAAAGATTATAAGGCTGGAAAGCCGATTCCTGATGTAAAAAATGAAGACGAATTGTGGAAGGCGAAGTATTTATATGATTCAGCTTTTCATCCTGATACTGGGGGTGAGTTAAAAAATTTGCTGTTAAATGTCTTAGTGATTTTTTGCTTGGCACAAAATAACTAATAGAATTTGTCAAAATTTTATTTTGAAATTTGAAGATATAATTTTTGATTTCTGAAATGTTTTAGACATCCAAATATTATTTATTAATTTTCTGCTTTAAAATTGGTTAATTTAAGTTTTAATTTAGAAAAATTTAAAAAAGAAATTTTAATAAAAAATTAAATTGTGTAATTTCGTGTAATTTATTTATTCATTTATATGATTTTTAGTACTTTTAATATGAATCCGAATTTTGATATTTAATTCAAAATAAATTAAATAAGTTTTATATTTCCTCAGAATAAAATTTCAAAAAATTTAAATGTAATCAAAAACCAATAAACTTTTTCATTGACCTACGACATTATTCTTCTAATTCTATTTCTTTTTACCTCAAAATTAAAATTCGTGACGTTCTATAAATAAATATATAAGAAAAAGAAAACAAAAATAAACGAAAATGAAATTGACGTAGATATAAACAAAAGCCAGTTGCATGTGACTTTTGCTATCAAAGAAGGAACAAAAAATTTGGAAATCACGGGAAAGTGATAAAAATGTGTGTCATTTGTTTTGAGTTGAATTTGAAGGTCAATTACTTTTCAAATAGCATTTAATCAATTGTTTTGTTTGATTCTATTTGATGAATTGTTTTAGCTATAAGTTATTGAACTTTATTCATATTTTTTTAAAATAATAATATAAAATGATCAAAGGCATTTTAGCTGAATAATTTTAAGAAATATATGCAACTGCTTTTTATTCTCATTTTTAATTAAAATTTATCTAAAATATTTTTAAGTATATAAAATTTTATGTGAAACTTGCGTTAATTTAAGGTTGTGGAAAAAGTTTAGAATAGTAAAATTTTGCATTATGTAATATTCGAAAAACTACAAGCAAAAATTCATATTCAAAATCTTTTGCTTTTTTATATTTAATAATCTTTTCACATTAGCGTAAGCATGAATTTATTATGTCATTTTTCAATTAACATTTATGTATTAACTAATTGAGAGAAAAAATTTAAAAACTTCTCGGGTTCTATTTAAAACTAATAATCTTTTTAACTGAATTGCAGAAAAAATGATACTCATAGGAAGAATGTCAGCTCAGGTACCAATGAACATGACAATTACTGGTGCTATGATGACTTTTTATCGTTCTACACCAGCTGGTAAATTTTAACAAAAAAAATTTAAATCAGACTCTCATGAATTTTCCAAAATATATTTTAGTTATTTTTTGGCAATGGGCAAATCAGTCATTTAATGCCATTGTCAATTATACAAATCGTTCTGGAGCATCACCAATTACAACTGAACAACTCATGACTTCTTATTGTATGGCAACTGGTGGTGCACTTGTCACTGCTTTGGGACTCAATCGTTTAGCTAAGGTTTGATAAACTCTTGAAGAAAACTACAAAAGTTTTGTAATTTTTCAATTAAATTTTATTTGCATGTTTAAAAAATTTCACTGTAACTAAAATTTCTGTTCATCGTAAATGAAATGCACTTGATAACTTTTTCGGATATTTGACTAACATCAAACAACAAAAAAATGTAGAATTTAACCGGTGTCTTACCAAAATTGGTTCCATTGGCTGCTGTTGCGGCTGCTAACTGTGTGAACATACCCTTGATGAGAGTCCAGTTTAGTATTGAAAAAATTTTTAGTAAAATATTTGTTGGAAATTGATTTGAAAAACTTGTCAAATTATGAAAATTAAAATTCTTTTTTTGTTAAAAGAAATTTCAAATCAATTTCCATACCAAGACAAAACTACTGTATTGTTACATTTAATGCAGTTGTTTTGTCTTGTTCTACACACTAAGAAAAATTTTTAATTACTTTATGTTAAAATTTTCTACAGAGAATTGAAAAATGGTGTTCCAGTAATTGATGAAAATGGTAAAGAATATGGCAATTCAGTAACTGCTGCACAACAAGGTATTGCTGCTGTAACACTTTCAAGAATTTTTATGGCGTAAGTAGAAGTTATTCTTTATTGTCTTCGAAATCATGAAACCGAAAATTTTTAAATTTTCTTCACAAACAAGTTGCTTGAAATTTCTTTCAAGCTATTAAAATTTTAAAAATTTCTAGCATTTTAAAACTTTTAATTTTCATATTAAAATTTATGCTAAAAATTCTTTTTCAAATTTCAGCTGTCCTGGTATGGTTCTGACACCAGTTCTTGTTAATTATCTTGAGAAGAGGACAACAATTTTGAAGCGTATGCCATGGGCAAATTCACCGATTCAAATACTCTTCTGTGGTCTTTGCTTGACTTTTGCAACACCACTTTGCTGCGCTCTCTTCTCACAGAAAGCTTCAATTTCAGTTGAAAGCTTGGAAGATGAGTTGAAGCAAAAGATTAAAAAAGAAAGTCCTCATGTCAAAACTGTCTTCTATAACAAAGGATTGTAAACATTTTGTCTTTTATTTGCATTTATTTTTGTTGCTACCTAACTCAGATGGAAGAAATTTAATTTCGTTTTTATTTCATTTTGTTGCATTTATGAAAAATTCTTAAAACTTTTATGAAAAAAAATATTGTCTGTGTTTAGAAATTTTCGTGTAAAAAAAACTTGAATTTGAGAAAATTTTATGATAAGTTTGACTAAAGTTTTTTGTGGAATTTTTTCTTTATTAAAAACATCAAATCAGCCTGACGAAAAATTTTCACTTTCGTAAAATTTTCTTGATTTCATCTTTTTTAACTAAATTAAATAAGAATTGATGGGCTGAAAATGTTAAATGTATGACAATAATAAAAAGAAAGCAAACCGAAACGTAAATTAGAAGTTTTATTTTAATTTATTAAAAAAATATTTTAGTTTAGTGATAATTTTTATTTGATATTCAGTATTGAGCATAAAACATTTTAGCTGACTTTACATGCAACACTGAAGAAAAACTTTATGACTGGGGTTAAGTTGGTTTTCATATAATTACTTTATGCTAAAGAAAATGAAAATTTCTAAATTCTACTTTTACAACTCTGCTTTGCTTTTTAAGTATTGCTTAAGAGCTTGTTGATTTATTTTATATTTCCTAGTTTGATAAAAGAAAATAATTTAAGATTTTCAAAATATAAAAAGATGTTAAAATTCAAATACTTTTGCATCATTTTATTCATTTTCCATCATTTCACAAAACAAAATTTTCTTAACCCCTCTCAAAATCAAAACAAAAACAAAAAGTGAATAAGAATTTAGTAAAAAAAATGATAAAAATTCCTTTAATAGCAAGTGATTTACGTTACGATGAAGTTACAATTCGTGCCATTAAGACTTTTGACTATCTCGATCAAATTGTTGATGATATTTTTAATCGAATTGATGCCAGGATCGATCAAAATATGACAAGAATTGCAGGAATAAATAGTCGATTAGAAAAAGCATCAGAAAAAATTGAGCGACTAAAAAAGAGTAAAAAAGCAATTCGAATGTTTTCACCAGCACGCTATCCAATTGAAAATCCTCCAAGCATAAAACCAACTTTTGACAGCACTTTTAATCCAGGCGAAATTGATTTCAATTACAAACTCGATTTGCCATTTGAGCCAACAGATTATAAAAAATATTCTGATAAACTTCAATTTTTTCATCTCAAATCTCCACGTCAACCAGTGCCAGAGAAAAAAAGTCTTGTCTTTAGCACAAATTCTATCAATTCTCTCATCACATTTGTCAACAATGAAAATCTTTATCTCAAAGACACAGCAAAATTAAAAGAACGAGAACAGCAGCAGCAACAACCTGAACCTAAAAATGATGACACAACTGACTTTAGTCGTTTTTCAAGCATGATCAAATCTAAACAACATGGAGAAAATTTTCATTATCTTCCATCATTTAATCAAGCACCTGAATTCGAATTTCCACTTGATTTGCCTGATCTTGAGGGCATTGCTGGTGATATTTCATTTTCTGTGCCTGATGAGGAACTTTTAGAGCCAACATTTAAACCTTTAAACATTGTCAATAATTTGCCAAATGTTGCTGAATTAATTGAAGAGAAAAAAGCTGCTACAGTTGCTGTTGATGAGCCTAAAAATGTTCAACTTCCACCACCGCCACCTCCACCACCTGTTGATATCATTTTAGCTCCTAGCAATCCTCCACCACCTCCTCCTCCTCCAATTCCGGCTAGTGTTCCTGTTCCTAACATTCCAGCACCTCCAGTTGATGACGCTCGATCATCATTGATGAAAGCAATTAGAGAAGCTGGAGGAAAAGCAAAAGCAAAATTAAAATCAGTTCCAGCAGCTGATGAACAAGTTAGTGATCATGTTGTAAAGAAAAAACCAACACAAGCTCCAGCAATGGATTTAATGAGTGATTTGCATCAAAAATTAATGTTGAGAAGAAAAGGAATTGCTGGATCAAAAGAGGCTAAGAAAGAGAAAAATTCAATTATGGGAAGAGTTAGCAGTTTAATTCCACCACCACCTAAAAAAGGAGAAAGTGACAGCGATTCTGAAAGTGAAAGTGGAAATGATGAAAATGATTGGAATTAAAGAAAAAGAGAAAAATTTTATGCCTTAAAAAGATTGAAATAAAATATTTTTGTTATTCATAAAAAAATTTTATTATTTTATTTTATTTCAGTTCAACAAACTTTTTTTCATTCATTCATGTTTATCTTCACGTTACGCTACAATCTTCATAAATCATTCAATTGAGTAATTTTTATATTCTATTTACTTTGTTTTTATTTATAGCAACACTCAATTTATTTTTAAATCAATCTAAATCAAGTGTCGCAGCCTTGACCATACATAAATTACGAAAAGTTCCCTTTTATAAATTAGATTAATAAAAACAATCAAATATGAGAAAATAATCTTCTTACATATATAAGAGTGAGCATAGCAGTATACAAAAGAGGAAAGAAACTTTTATGCTGTTTGTGTGATGAAATAAATTCATGTTGCAGAGTTATTATAACTCCCATTTCTTATTGACGGCAGGCACCAATAGGATTTGATTTTAAGTTTCATTTGACATCAGACTCAGACAGTCTGGAGCCAAATTGACTTTTAAGAATTCTAATTCAAGTTTGAGAAAATTTTATTTATAAAAATTTCATTTAACTTTTACTAGAAAAATTTGAAAATTTAAAATATTAAAAAAAATTTACATGTGGTAGAAATTTTATTTGATATTCTTTTATCAGGACGTGAGAACATGTTGATAAAGGGGATAGACACGGTGACATATTGTGACAAATGTGACAAATTTTTTAACACTTTTTTATGACACTCTTTAAAATAATTTTGTATTTATTTATATTAAACAGTTTCAAAAACACGGAAAAAGGAACTATTTTTTTATCATAATAATTATTAATATCATATTGAAAAAATTAAAAACACTGTCTGTTATCCCGGAACAATTTTTATTTTCTTCTTAATTTTATTTTTATTTATGATAAATTCAGACGTAATAACAACAAGTAGATCCCCGAATAACAATAATTGTTTGTGAAAAAGTACTATAAAAGCCTTGAATAAGTCTTAAACTTCATTCAGTTTGAAATTAAAAGTTTAAAGATGAAAATTTTCGTAATTATTTTCTTCTCAGCATTTGTTGCTGTAATTGCAGCTCACAATGCACCAAAGTGTCATAATTGCATTGACTTTCCAGTTGATGAAAATGAGCTAACAAAATTGGCTTTGGATGAATGGTTAGATGATGATTGCGTCTGCAAGGAAGAAACTTTTCAAAGGCACAGCACAACTGTTGAAGATGTCACTGTTTATTGTTGTGATAAAAGAAGACTTCAAAGATGGAAAGGTTGGAGTAGAATTGGTCATGCTATTGAAAAAGGTGTCAAAACTATTTTGTCAAATACCCATATTAACGTTAACGTATAAAAGTTTATTTTGACGATAACTTTTCGTTATAGAAAATGTTAAAAAGCGAGTGAGTTTTAAAACTCTTTTTCAATCAATCAAGTTAAAAATTTTATTTTGTTTATTTTACAATTTTTGTAAAAAAATTCACATAAATATTTTACTAAGGAAAATTTGCTTTTAGCTAAAACAAAGTTATTAAAAATTATCAAAAACTCGATATTTAGAGTCCAGGTGTGAATACAAAAATCAAATAAAGATCAACCAAGATTAAAAAAGAGCAAACTGGAGCAACATGAAGCGACTGGGAGTAAAAATTTACTTTTTGTTTCTCCATTTTGATATTTTGTGTAATTCCATTTTTAAGATTTTGCAATTTTTAACACCATATTTATGTATGATTTTGATTACAAAAAATTATTTTCAATATATTTCGATGAGTTTCACATCCCTTGTGTTTCACAATTCTATCAAATAAATCAGATGTGAAAATTTGTCATTTATTAATTGGATTATTTCAGTGATTGATTTTCATTGCTATCTCAGAACAAAACAAAAATTCTCTCTCAATTTTATTTACGCTCATATTCTGACTGTTTCAGGTGCACATGCTTTTTTATCTATAGTAAATTGTAAAATATTTTCAGTCTCGCGAGAACAGTCGTTAGGTTTTGTTTATTTCAATATCGCGGTATTTTTACATTATATTATTTTACAATTTCTTGTTTATTGACTTATTTAGTCATGAAGAATAAAAACTTAATACGTCTTTGTTTTATGGTTTTAGTATTAAATTTTGTTAAAGGTAAAAATTAAATTAAATTTTTAAGATATTTGAGAAACAAAAAAGAATTCTAATAAATCACTAAGAGAGAATAATTGTTTAAATATAAACATTTTTAGCGTTTTACTTTTATTGAAATGTCTTTATGTTGACGATTGATGATGAAATTGAAGACAAAAGAATATTTTTGACCACTTGATGACTTCTACGAGACTTATTTTATCAAATTATTGACTTTTCACTGACTTAAATCAATTAACTCGAATGAATAATAGCTCTAACAGGACTATATAACAACTAACAACTATATTTATTAACTATGTATACTTAATACTAATAATATTATAATAATTATAATGGACAACGATCTGTAGTTTGTAATGAAGGTATGAGTAATAATGTATATCTGTGTGTGTGTCTCTCAGTTGCCAGCGCCCTATACCTAGGGCTATACATTTTTCAAAAAGTCTTGATCACATTTCTCTTTGGTTATAAAAATTTTTGTTCATTGATAAAACATTTTCCTTAAAAATATTATCAAATATCATCTAAAACATTTCATAATAACACGGAGGAAGGTTGTTTATTGATTATTTTAAATGATTTTTTTCTATTTGATAATGCGATTGAACATTTAATTGAAATCAATCATAAAAGGATTAAAATCTTGAAATGGGTCTGTGTAATTTTGATTATTGCCCTTACGATGGAACGAAATTTTTCGGCTAGGAAATTTTTCTTCCAGGAATTTTTTCGGCTAAGAATTTTTTTCGAGCCGAAATTTTTCGGATTGATTTTATAGCACTTTTATTGCACTTTTTCCAACCGAAAAAATTCTGCTATAATTTTTTCGCAGAAATATTTCCTGGCGTAAAATTTTCAGATGAATATTTTAGCCGAATTTTTTAGGTTGAAAAATAATTATAAGATCCAGCCAAATTTTTTCGGCTGGGAATTTTTTC
>JACWBX010000283.1:0-13167 GCA_014622435.1 Polypedilum pembai
ACACTATATTTTTTAAAAATTTCATAGGGTGTTGTCAGTCCTGATGCCGAAAAAAAATGTCATGCATGTGACAAAGTTGTCTTTCAAATGGAACAAATTAAAGCTGAAAAGAAATTCTGGCATCGTTCTTGCTTCCGTTGTGCAGAGTGCAATAAGCAATTAAAGTAAGTTTTTAAAATTATCACAATAATCCAATTGATGCATTATTATGTGTACACATAACTCTAAAGATGATAATTAAACTCATTCTCTTTTACACCCTCATTATGTCTTTTACCATAAAGCGTTGATACTTATCAAAGTCACGAAGGTGTACTTTACTGTAAGCCCCACTTCAAGTCACTGTTTGCACCGAAAGTTGTTGAAGAAAATAATGAGCCCGTAAAGCCACGAAAGCTTGAAATGATTATTCTCGAGAATCAACCCATTGAATTGCCGCCAGATGTTGTTCGTGTGAGTATTTATCTTTATAAAGTTTTATGCCTCGTAAATGAACATAAATACTTATAAGAACTTTTTTTTCTTTATTCAATCACAATCAATCAAATTGCACTAACAATATAGTCGTCAGATAAGGCTGATTTGGGTCTCGATGAACTTCATCAAATAAATTTGCGTCAAAGGTTTCAACTTTTTGAGAATGCGGGACAGCAGGAAACAAAAGTTGAATTGGATAAAGCAAACAATGTGAAGCGTAGTACATCGATCTTATCGAAATTGGCACGCTTCCAGGCCAAAGGAATGGATGTAGGTGATGATAGTCTCAATGGTATTAGTTACGAACATTCATCTGAAGAAGAAGAAGAGGATGATGATGATGAATTGGATGATAATGATGAAGATGTTGAGTTAAAACGCGCAAAACGTGCACAAAAAGAAAAGCCAATGTCATTTAAGAAGATGCATGATATCAAGTCCAAATTTGAGAGTGGCCAAATTATGACCAAAGAGGAGAGACGTGAAGAACGAAAGCAAGAACTGCAAAATATTCGTTCGCGACTCTTTATGGGCAAGCAAGCAAAAATCAAAGAAATGTATCAACAAGCTGTGGCTGAGAGTGAACAAATGATTACTTCAAGTAGTAAAAAGTCAGATATTGATATTGGTGATAAGGCAAAGTCAATCAAAGAAAGATTTGAAAAGGGTGAAATTTTCGATGAAAATGGCATATTGAGAACATTAAAAGATGAAGAAATGGCTGTTTTTGAACAAGGTATGTTATAACATTCTTATCTTTTTATATAAAGTGAATAACATGCATGTCCATCATTACAGGTCTTGGAAAGCAATCACGTTCATTATTTTTGGAATTAGATGCATCTGCCTCAAAGAGCACGTTCTTACAAGAATCACCATCGTCAGCAAATTTGAATTCTCGTCAAACACCACGTCAATACTCGCAGGTATATTTTTTATCTCTCCCGCGCACATAAATCTCTTAAATAGCGAAAATTTATTAAATCTATTTTTAAACATTTAGACGGTGATTTCGAATGATGACATTGTACGATCTGATTCAAAGATTGAGGATGTTCAAATTGAGACTGCTGATATTGTGTCTAAATTCAAATTTTTTGAAACATATAAAGAGCCTGAGAAGGAAAAGAAATCGTTTAGAATAACACCACCAAGAGATTATCAAGGTGTAACCAAGGTGAATAAACTCATAATGCCATAAATGCTTAATTGCCAATTTAATTTTTTTTTTTTGACAAATATTAGTTACCATCACCTGAAGTGGAGGCATATAAAGACCCACACATTGCACGCAATGAGAAACGAACAGATCAAGATGAAATTCTAGAGCTTCAAAAAACGGCATCAAAAATGCTCTCAAAGTTCCGTCAAATGGAAGAACGAAAAGAAGAAAGGCCAGTTGGTCCTAAACCACTTAAAAGATTTACTCCACCACCAGAGAGTGAGAAAGCTAGGTATTTCGCAAACAATGATGATTCTGGACCTGAATATAGCGATGAAGAAGATGAAGAGGAATGTTCCGAAGAAGAATCAGAAGAGGAGGAGGAAGAGCAACAGCAAGATCCTAATTATATCAAATCATCGCACAAGAATGTCGATGAATTTTTAAAAGCAGCACAGTCAGCAGAACGTGCCAAAAAACTTCGCGAAAAATTCGAAAAATGGGAAGAAAATGAAATCAAGAAGGAAATGAACAACAGTTCAGTTAATTTATATGAAGAGTCACAAGATGAGGGTCAAATGGAAACAGCGAAAAGGTAGAATGTTTCAATTTCAAAACAAACAAACACACACACATATTCCTCTTTATTTTATATCTCACTTTCTCTCACAACAGTTTGAAAGCACGCTTCGAGCAGATGCAAAAAGAAGAGCCAAAATTGCCATCAAATCGACCAGTTAAAGTTAATCGTTTTGTGGTAAGCTCATTGTCTGCATCATCACATCTTTTTTCTTCATCTACTTAACATGATTGACTGCGAATAAAATTACATTACACACACTCCTTCCTCTTTTCTCTTTCTTTTGCTTATGCTTACGATATTATGGACTTTGATAAAATAATAAAATTATGTATTTGATATGTATATAAAATAATGCGTTTTGTAGGAAAATGAAGAAGTAAGATCGAGAATTTTTCATCATATTTTTTATTATTCTCTTTCTCTCATTTTTATTCCCTCAAGCTAAAAAATGAGGCAGCTTTTAAAATATGTTGACTCAATGTTTCAACTATGGATACAGCTCTCTTCTGTACTCTGTACTAAGCTATTTTTTTGAATCTTCCCCCTGATATTTTCAATAGAATAAAAAAATTATTCTCGTAGTATAATATAAATGTTTTAGATGTTAGATGTTGTCGGTTCAATCCTTTTTAAATATTTAAACTAATTGAAGTCAATTTTTTTTTTTTGTTATCTTAATTTTACAGTAATTTTGTAACTTGGCTGCATCTTAGCTAGAAAATTCAACCCCTTCACAATCCGTACAGTAGCAGCAATGCAGAAGCAAACATTTTTGAATCTAGACGTAACAAACCCAAAATAACAAATAAAATCAGCATCAACAATAAAAGTTATCATCGTATATTGCTCACAAAATGGAATTGAATAAAGAAAAATTAGAAAGACTTCATGTTAATTCTCATCGTCAATAAAAATAATGTACTTGAAAAAATTTTTCGGACCAAAAAAACAAGAATATGGAAATTTTTAAAGCAACCTTCATCATTGATGTTTGAGCAATGATTTTTTTTCCTCCCAAAAACGGTCAACTGGAAAATATTTGGAATTTGTACAAGTCACACAGCAAAAGTTTTTTCATGTAGACCTTTTGTATAGCGAAAATTTTCCCTCTCATACACACACACAAATACAAAATTTTTATAGAATTTTTTTATCAACGAAAAATGCATATCTCACATCTCGTAAAATTCACATTATTTAATTACCTACACAAACATCTTTATGAGAGATGTATAAAAAATATTATTGATTATATTTCTTTTCTGTTGATTTCAAATTTAATTTATAATAATTCTTTATAGGATTTTTTTAAAGATGATAAAAAATAAAACTTTAAAATATAGAGGAAACTTTTTTAATAATTTTAAGAAAAGCAAAGAAAGAAAAAAAATATTATTATATTAAAACTACCGAGGTAGATGATGAAAATCCAATTAACTTCAAGATAAACTTTTTCTTCCTATTGTTAGCAGCTCTCTCCTTTATTAACTTATATAAATGGTCACAAAATGATATATGTTTTAATGCAAAAAATGAGTAAAATGCTTGTAAAGTGTCAAAAACATAGATTCAAATATCCCTCCTTCTATGTAATTTTTAGACATGCTTTATCTGTCTTTTACTATGGCAATCATATGTGTAGGTTTAAAGTAATGTAACATTAAAAATCCATCTTGACCACCTAAAAAAATTAAAATAGGAAAAGGCCACTTGATAAATGAGCTTTAACTACCCTGGAAGAAAAAGAAAGCAGAACAAGAAAAATTAATTAAATTAATAAACTCTTGATTTTTCACTCCCGTCTTAAGAAGAAATAAAGTTCAATGTGTTTTATTATTTTCATAATTTTTATTTCAGATTACTATCTTTTATGCATTATGTGAAGGCTATTTCTAATTTTTAATTTTTCCAAAATACTTTTTTTCGATTCTCCCACAAAATTGTGTAAGTTGAGAATATTTGTTGATTGTTTCTTTTAGCAATGAGACACTTGCCGGTAGTTCCATAGTGAAAATACAAAACAAATGTCCAAAAACTAATGCATCCAATTCTGTAGGGTTATTACCAAAGAAATAATCTCTATCACCTAATTTTGCTACAAGTGTCTGACACAATTTATCAACTTTATCAACAACCTCCTCAAATGTCAAATTAGCCCAATCGTAGAATCTAAGTTGTTTCAAAACAGCATATCGTTTACGGAAATTTTGAATATGATTCAATGGAAATGGATATACGCTTCCATTTCTTTTCTTTGTAATTTCTTGCAGCACAAGCTCGTCACACCAGCTTATATAGAGTTCGGTATTTGTTAAAATCATATCAACTAAGCTCATGTATGTTACCAAATCATCTTTATCTTCAGCTTCAAAATTCTCTGTCAAAGACATGCTTTTGTGTTCAAATAAGTTAATAACTGGATCAAACTCAGCTACAATGAAATTTCCAAATTGAACAACAGGTAGTTTTGTCCGTTTTCCTGATGGAGCCATAAATTCTGCATTAGCACAAGATTTAACAGTGAAGTCTTTATCAAGCATTTTCAAATAAGTTTTTACTGCTAGACAACTAGCATTCTCAGCTAAAAGTATTTGCACTTCATCATATGGTTGATAAATTATTATTTTCTCGTTCATTTCTACTCGATCTATAATCAAAAAAAAAATATTTTAATGGAAAAATAAATAAATAGACATTATTTAATTTTTACCTAATTCATTCATATTAAGATATAATTGATTTATTGTACTCTTTGCCATGGTTTTTAAAAAGTTTTTTAGTTGAACAATGATACTTTTGAAAGTTAAAACTATTTAAATGCACAGAAATTTATTAAACAAAATTAATTTTGATTATCCAATTTTTTTCTGAAATAAAAATTTTCCGATTCAAATAAAATAATATCGTTAAAAAGATTGAATTTTATTCTCAAATAGAATGAATGAATTTAATAGAGCTTCAATACAAGTGTTTTATTTCTTCTTTTCTGCTTCATAGCGACGATGAAGATCTAAACAGTCTTCCTCAGAAATCAGATTCCAGCCATCTTTCTTTACATGATAAACTCTAACAGTACCACCGGAATAAGCATCACGGTGTGTTGCATGATAAATCGAACGACGTCCCAATTCTTGAAAAATAAGTAAAAAATCAATGTTAAGTTTTATAGTTTTAGTTAAATAATTTACCAAATGCTTGCTCATCAGTCAATTCCCATTTATATCCAGAATCTAAGACTCCATAAGCGAAAATTGAGCCACTACCAACAGAAAATACTTTTCCCATTGTTCTAGTGCCATCCGAGTCTAAATAATACAAGCTAACTTGATTCATATCACCACCAGCTAAAATCATTCCCATGCTAAGTCCAGAATTCTTATACGAGTAAATAATGTTATTCATAATCTTTGTAGCAGCAGCTAACGATATTTTTTTCTTGTTTCGCAATTCATATAAGCGACATTCGCTTGTCAGTACTCTATACCAGTATGTACAATCAGCGGCACCTCCAGCAAGTGTACCAAGCAATAAATCATTGATTTCAACAACTTTACGAACTGATTGAGATCCAATATATTGACCTCCAGTTGCTCTGCTATCTACAGCCAACACTACTCCTCCTTGATAAATAAATCCAAGTGTAGTAGTACCATGATCGAAATTAATCTTTATATTGTCATTGTTTTCTTGCAATTTGGCAAGATTCTCAACGGGCTATAATAGCAAAAAAAAGTTAATGAAAAAGAATGATTAGCAAAAAACGAACTTACATTGCAATACGGAGGAGCACTAAGAACTTTGTTTTGAGATAAATTGATGAATTCCATCTCTCCAGTACATTTGTAATCACTAAACATATCGCCAACTGAAGGCATGTGCTTTAAGATATCGTTAAGAGCCATTTTCACAAATTTAAATCAATAGATTTCACAAATAACTTTAATATTTTGTTTTCTCCGGCAAAAGCAATGAAATAGCAGAATTTTTTGTGAAGAGCGAAGTTAGCTTTTAATACTGAATTCAGCACCCATTCAGCAATAATTACGAAAAAAATTTTCACAATATTTTTTGAATCTATCTAAATTTAGTGAATTGAAGTAGAAAATAAGCAGTCAAATTAAATTAACTGCCTTAGTTGAGTAATAATAATGTTCACAGTGCAAAATATAAATCATTCAATACACAACCAGGTTAATTGAGTGTGCTTTTTCACAATTTCTGAGAAATTTTCAATAAATCTTTCTTACATCTCTTCTTCTTCGTCTATGTTTAACAGCAAGCAGTACTTTTTCATTTGTCAAGTTTAACACCGAGGTTAAATAAAGTATGTAAACATCAAAAGGCTAATCCAAAAAAATCCCAAAAGAATAATGAATTTGAAACTTCAACTTATATCACATTCAAAGATGATATATTTGATATTATCAAAAAGGAATTCAAGGATTCAATTGAGCACAATAGAAAGTTTACATTCAATCTTAGTTTCAAAAATCCAATAGAAAAGATTTTCTGCAAAACTTCTACCACCCAAAAAAATGCACCTTTCGTATCAGCTGGATCTTTTGATATGAATAAGAACACTACTTATTGCAGTGATAGAGAATTGCCTCAAAATAAATTCTTCACAACTAGTTTTTTAACGAGACCGAATCAAATTGAATTTAATCTACAGCAAAGGAGACATTTTAAAACATTTAGAGCTGTAATTGCTGAAAATCAAAGAAATCCAACATTATTGAGTCGTCTGAAAGAAGCTTACAATCAACCTGCAGGAACTGCAAAGAGAATTGAAAGTTTTAATCAAACACCTGCAGGAGGAACGCAATCCACAACAAATCAAACAATTCAACACGAGTCTTTATCGAAACTATTGAATCAATATGACACAAACCTCACTCCAGAACAAAAGCAACAACTCAAAGTTGCATTTGCTGAGGGTTATCTTGCAGCATCTCATCCTGATAATGCAGAGAAGAAGGGTGGAAGGGCTATTAAATACTTAAAAGTAAGTTATCATAATAGGAAAAATATTACATTCACTTACTTAATTATATTTTTAGATTGTTCAACAATTGTTAATAATTATAATAATAACTGCTATTATGGTTAGCTTGTTTAGTTCACAAAATGGATCTGTATTCAGGTAATTCTGCTTTTCCAATAAACAAACGATCTTATGATATTCATATTTGACTTGATAAATCTTTAAGAAATAATTTTGATAACAGAATTCAACTAGGAAACACTTCGGAGATTGATGCTGAAGATATTTCAGTTTCTTTTGATGATGTAAAAGGATGCGATGAAGCTAAACAGGAGTTGAAAGAAGTCGTTGAATTTTTAAAAAACCCTGAAAAGTTTAGTAACTTGGGAGGCAAATTGCCAAAAGGTGTTCTTTTAGTTGGACCACCAGGTTCGTCATTCTCAATAAACAATGTTGCAATTTTATTTATATTGTAAAATTTACATCTTTAAATAGGTACTGGAAAAACCTTATTGGCACGAGCAGTTGCAGGTGAAGCTGGAGTGCCTTTCTTTCATGCAGCAGGTCCTGAGTTTGATGAAGTGCTTGTTGGTCAAGGAGCCAGACGAGTTCGTGATTTATTTAGTGAGTCTAATTATAGTTTTAAAAACAAAAGAAAAAAAAGCTAATTTTGTGAATGA
Organism: Polypedilum pembai; assembly: GCA_014622435.1. Lineage (NCBI taxonomy): Eukaryota > Metazoa > Arthropoda > Insecta > Diptera > Chironomidae > Polypedilum > Polypedilum pembai. The sequence goes on from JACWBX010000283.1 coordinate 7,887, forward strand.
ATTGCAGAGGCTGCAAAGGAAAGGGCGCCTTGTGTGATTTTTATTGATGAAATCGATTCAGTTGGGGCAAAGAGAACTAATTCAGTTCTTCATCCATATGCAAATCAAACAATTAATCAATTATTATCTGAAATGGATGGTTTTCAACAAAACGAAGGAGTTATAGTTTTAGGAGCGACCAACAGACGTGAAGATCTTGATCAAGCTTTGTTAAGGCCGGGTCGATTTGACGTGGAAGTTAATGTTCCTACTCCAGATTATACAGGAAGAAAAGAAATTATAACTCATTATCTTGGCAAGATTTTAAGTAAAGATATAAATACTGATGTATTAGCACGTGGAACAACAGGATTCACTGGTGCTGATTTAGAAAACATGATAAATCAAGCCGCATTAAAAGCAGCAATTGAAGGAGCTGAAGTTGTTTCTATGCGCCATCTTGAAAATGCACGAGACAAAGTTTTAATGGGACCTGAAAGAAAAAATAGATTACCAGATGAAGAAGCGAATAAAATAACTGCTTATCATGAAGGTGGCCATGCTATTGTGGCTTATTACACTAAGGTAAAAATTATTTTCATTCACTTAAATTTGTTTATCAATAATAATTTTTACTTTTAATAGGAATCCCATCCACTACATAAAGTAACTATTATGCCTCGCGGTCCAAGTCTTGGACATACTGCTTATATTCCCGAGAAAGAAAGATATCATGTAACAAAAACTCAATTATTAGCAATGATGGATACAATGCTTGGAGGTCGTGCAGCAGAAGAATTGATTTTTGGAGCTGACAAAATCACATCAGGTGCAAGTAGTGATTTAAAACAAGCTACATCAATTGCTGCACATATGGTTAAAGACTGGGGAATGTCAGAGAAAGTTGGACTTCGCACAATCGAATCAGCAAAAGGATTGCAAGCTTCTGAAAATCTCTCAGCAACAACAATTGAATCAGTGAGTAAAGTCATAAAATTTTCAACAATTTGTAATTAATAAAAAAATTCTTTTCTGCTATTTAGGTTGACTCTGAAATAAAGAAAATTTTAAATGACAGTTATGAGCGTGCAAAAAGTATTCTCAAGGCACATTCAAAAGAACACAAGGCCCTTGCTGAAGCGTTATTAAAGTATGAGACATTAGATGCTGAAGACATTAAAGCAATTCTATCTGGTGACAAAATTGCTGCTGAATCGACACACTGAAAATTAAAGAAATTTATCGATGTTATCGGTAGTAAACAATTTTTTATTTGACAAAATATACAATTTGAGTTGAGTAAATTTTATTATTCGCATATTTATAGTTGATGTACAGAATTGTCCCTCTACAAATTTTCCTTATTCTTTTTAAAAAAAATATGATTAATTAGATAGTTTAGAGACGACTTATGTTGATGAAATATAAAATAAAGAGCTTTTCAGCAAAGGTTAAACTTAACTCACTAGTCACCCTTTCACATTATATTTTATATTTCAGTTGTCATGGAAACAGCTTGTTGTTTACAAATCAAATGTTGTATATTACTTTTCAAGCTAAAACATTTTAGAAAAATAGTGTATTTTAATTATGCGAATCGTGCAAAATAAAACTATAGTGAGATAATTGTCAATAACTAATTTAAAATGTCATCGAAATCATCAAAAATTCCAGTTCGTGATATACCTCATACACATGATCAAACACCAATTTCAGAAAGTAGTCGCAAATCTCGAAAAGATCATAAAATGACGACTTTCACTGCCAATTTTAATTCACACATGCAAGCACATTCATCAACACGTAGCAAAAGTCTCGAACGCAACCAAAAATTGAATGAAAAAAACAAAGAATTGAGATATTGGGTAAATGTTCCATTAATTTGAAAAATGATCTTTCTCTCAACAATCGATTTTTCAGTTTTTTACTAACCCACTTTTACTTTCTTTCTCCCCTTTTTCATGCATATACATATTGACTATTGTAAAAATAGATTAACGTTAAAGACAATCAAATACAAGAGCTGATTTCTAAAGTCACGAAACTATTTGAAGAAAATGAGAAATTACGACGCGATAAAATACTTCTCATGGATAACTATAGTTCGCTAATGGATAAAGTTGATGACATCAATAAAACAGAAAATCCTAGCGTTGATAAAAATCAGGCTTTAATCAAAGAAAATGAAGAGTTGAAGAATGATTTGAAAATGCTTAAAATATTAGTCTTCCGTTTAAATAAACATCTCGATTATTACCAAGAAGCCATTAGTGAGAAAGATTTGAAATTTGATCCTCCATCAACGTATTCGAATGAAAAAGAAGTTACAAGTTCATGGATTGTGAATTCTCATCTGCTTGCGCCACTCATGAATTCATATGAGGAGCGCATTAAAGAGAAGAATGAAATTATTAAAAGTTATGAGACAGAATTAAATCATTTTACTGTTAAACTGAAGAAAGTTTTAGAAGAAAATGAACGTGTGCAAGAAATGTATGAGAGTCTTAATAGAAATTCAGAATTTTGGCTTACAGAAAAACAAAGGTTAACAAGTCAATGCGATATTTTAAAGAAAAAAGCTGCCATCCATGCAAAGCGTGCAGATTTAGCTAAAGAAAAATTAATGGATGTACTCAAAGTATACGAGCAAAAAATCCAATCACAATCATTAGATATTGAACGATTGCAAGAAGCTTACAACAGATCAAAAGGAGAAATATCGACGTTAAAAAGTTATCAGAAAAATCCTGATGCTGTGAAGGAATCAGTTAGAGAGTGTCAAAAGTAAATTGTAGCTAATAAAATTATTTCTATAGAAGATTATTAAATTTTTATTTTAGACTACTTGAGGAACTGAGACAGCAGTTTGAAGTCGAGAAAGTGAAACTAATTGACGAAAAAAATAATTTAAACTTGCAATTGAATCAGCTTCGTGAGAAGACCAATGAACTTGAAACTTTACTTGAGAAACAAAAATTGTGCAATGAGTGAGTGAAGAGTAAGAGTAAAAAATCATCTGTTTTAGTTTACATTTTCTCTCGATTGCAGAACTTTGATTGAAAAAAATAAAATATTGAAGAAGAGTTTATATCAAGAACGTCAGTCACGTGAGGCTATTGAGAAAGATGCCAGTCAATATCGCGAATATGGAACTTTATCATTTAATAATTTAACAGAATTGCGAAATACTATTCAAGAGAAGGAAATTCTCATACAAAATATGAGATACACACATGAAAAAGAGATGGAAGATATGCGTTTTAAATTGCAACAAAGAGATCAAACATTGAAGAAAATTCTTGAAACAAAAATTTCTGGAAGTACAAATTTAATCAATTAAGTGGTAATTTTATAAAATTTTCTAATTTGAAGCTTTTATAGTTAAATTATTTAAACTTATATCAAATATAAAATTTGTTGTTTATTTGCTAATTATGAAATGTTTTTTTTTTTCAAATTTAATAAACGGCATATTGAATGATTAATAGAGATTTATAATTATTTCCGTCGTCTTCGTTTACAGATTTGTTTATGCTCATTAGCTCTTTTTTTGTACTCACAAAATGATCAACTTTTCCTTTTTTTCTCTCATCCCGACGAGTGAGAAAATTTTTTCATATTCATAAAAAAGGAAAGAAACAAGTCGGAAAATTTCAAAGCATATTCAAGTTCAACTCAGTCTCAGACGAGAGAAAAATCTCAGACTCATTCGTAGTTTTGATTTTGTCGTGTGTGAACTTAGTTTTGCATTTTCACGAGCACTTATTTTTAAAATTTATCAAAGAATTTTTTTGCTGATATTTTTAAAATTGTGTAGAAATGAGTGGATATAAAAACGAGGAAGTTTGAATAGAAGCAATAATTTTTTTTATGAAAAATATTCAGATTAAAATAATAGTAAATCAATTATAAAAGGTGTTGATAGAAGCTCATAATTGTAATTTACTTCACATCCGTATAAGTAAATAAATTAGCACTCACAATCTTTATTCGATTTTCATCACAAGCGAGTGCAAAAAATCAAAATGATTTATGTCGATGAAAATCTTACTCCAGAAGGTAAATTAAAAATGACGTTCATCATATACTGTTTTAAAATTAAAAACACTTTTTTGGCATCAACAACACGATTCAAATTATTTTTACTCAAATAGACATATATATACATAAACAGTCCACAAAAATATATTAGAGAACAAATTCTGATTTTTCAAGCTGTCAAAACATGCCGCCACCATTGTAAATAAAATGCTTAAAGTGAAATAATTTCAAACCGACAATTACTTTCATTCAACTATGATAAATCCATTGACGTCTTCAATTCTACCTATACCTTTAACGATTTAATTGATAAATGAAAATAGAATTTTTTTGCATGTGGTATTGCATGTGCTTGAAATTTTTCATATAATATATATATTTATATAGCTAATAAAAATTTTCACCCAGTTTGTGCTTGAAATTTGATAATGAGCGAAAAAATTCATAAAGAAAGGTAATTGTTAAAATAATTCGATCTCGTTCTGACTTAATTATAAGCAATTTTCTTAAAGAAAGTTAAAACAAAATAAGAGAAAAATGAAAAGGATGGAATTTTGCCAAAAAATTTCCGCGCGAGCACAACACACAGAAACTACTTACTTACTGCTGCTACCGTATGAAAGAAAATCTGTTGTGTTTTTATACATACGTGTTATAGATTTTTTACATTACTTGACGTGTCTTAAAATACATTCAGTTTATTTTCGTGTTTCAATTTCCTTTTCTTCATTTCCAACATTGACCTTAACGTGAACCTCCGATCAGTTCCCTCATTTTTCTTATTGTATATATATGTCATTAATTAAAACAACTCTTTTTCTATTTTCCCTTATAAGAAAAAAATTGATGAAAGCCACTTGCCCGGATCAGTTGACTTTAGCGCATTTTTGTCGCCCAGATCAGTGACATTGCAAAATACAAATACAACAAAGTAAAAGAATCGATCGAAAGTAAAAGAAGATTACAAAATAAAAGAATCGTTTATGATTTTGATTCGTTTTATTAATTCACAGTGGCCTGAATAAGTGTTTTATATTTAAAGTTCATTAATTCAAATTACTAATGGCTTATGATAAGCAAGAAATAATAGAATATTTCATGCAGATAAAATTTGATTCAAAATCCGGATCAAATTTTATTCAATTTTTTCAAAGCCGTTACAAAAATTCTTTTAAAACTTAATTTTACTATGAATTTCTAATTATTTTCATTTCTTATCTAATTGTAAAGAAATATTGAGTCATAAACTATCATATAAACT